>JADRCD010183221.1:13485-34079 GCA_019843815.1 Montemys delectorum
CACCATCCTCCACACACCATCCTCCACACACCATCCTCCACACACCAGCCACAGGGCCTTTCAGACATCTGGCTGAACCTCAAAGGGCTCGTATGTTTTGTGGAAGCAGAGATGCTCCTGTAAGAATTCTGATGCTAGCCGGGTGGTGGTGGTGCACGCCTTTACTCCCAGCACTTGGGAGGCAGAGGCAGGCAGATTTCTGAGTTCGAGACCAGCCTGGTCTACAGAGTGAGTTCCAGGATAGCCAGGGCTACACAGAGAAACCCTGTCTCGAAAAACCAAAGAAAAAAACAAACAAACAAACAAAAAAAACCCAAAAAAACCAAAACCCCCAAAAAACAAAGGTAGAAAACAAACCAGTCAGGGACAACAATGACTACTACTACTGGAAGGAGACCAGAGGAAAAGCATGGAGAGTTCTAACCTGGATGGTGGAGGGCTGGCCCTGTGGTGAGGAGGAGACTTCTAGGCAGAGGACTCCCCTGCTTCTCCCAAGACTTCAAATCTGCAGTCTTTGTGGGGTGAAATGGAAGACATGGGAGGGCTGGGTAAGTGTGTCAAGTCAAGCTTGGGAAGCCATTTTTGCTCCCCCCCATCATCTTAACCTTTCTTTACACTGCTTCCTTCTCTCCATATCCTATAGGGTTGGAAGCACACAACATACTTGAATTGTCTCATACAGTTCTTACCTTAACCCAGATAGGACTATTATGCTCACTGCTCAGGTGGGGAAACTGAGGCTGGGTGAAGGTACCCAACAAGCAGGTGTTGGCGTGTAACAGGGGCTCCAGCCTAGCCAGCTCCAAGTTTGTGCTAGAGGTGATGGCTGTCCTTGGGTAGGCCAGCTCAGTACACGGTTGTGACTGTCCCTCGCTCTCCTTGGGAGGAGGAGGTTTCTGGCTAATACTTCTTCCTTCTCTACTCAATTCCCGAAAAGCCTGTAGGCCTGGAGAAGGAAGGACAGCTTGGGCCTCACAAGTCCACCTTTTGAAGGCTGGAGACCACCACCTGTGGCTGCAAACTCTAAAGCAGCACCTGGGATATCCGAGTTATTGCCTTTGGCTAGAATTCTGAATTTGGTCCATCAAATGTGGGATCAAATGACTTCCAGGGATCAGTCCATACACATTAGGCTGGATGTGCCCCACCCCCACCCCACACTAGCATTTCACTAAAACTAATCACTTCCAGGCTACAGGTGTTAAATGGAGTTGGAACTCAGCTCTCTGAGGAAAGGCGTCACAACTTTGCACTCTAAAGGGCTTTAAACACAGAAAGGAAATGAAGGAATTCCCCTTTTCCTTCCCCACCATAGCTGGGTCCACTTTTCTCCACGATTCTTACAGTAGACGTCCTGGAGTTTGGCTAAGGGGGGATTCCTTGGAGTTGGGCAGAGGCGTGATGAGGTGAGGGGAGAATAAATACCACACCAGCACATGCTACTCTGCTCAAAACACACATCGTGATTATGAGGAGAGCCTTGTCGGTCATGAGTCCCCCTTTAACGTGGAATACTGCAACTACAGCGGTTGTTAACGGCCCTGCTAGGCTGTATCGCCATGTGGTGATCTTTAACATCTGCTGCTGTCCTCTGTGGTTTGTCTAGGTCTCAGGGATCCCCAGGTACAGCCCAGCCTTTCTCGGTGGCTCATTCCATTTTCAACCTTTCGAGAGTTGCATAGCTTTTTCTTTCTAGCTCCTCTTCTTATCAGCAGAGCTTTCAAAGGTCAGAATTCTCACAAGATGCATCCCTGTATGACCCCCAGCTCTCCGCATTTAAAGCGTGTTGGACATACTGCATGATTTTTAAATAACTTAAGGAGGGAACACGCTTATCTGTCTTCAAACAGAACCTACAGAGAGAAATGAACAGGGGCCGAGCACTGGGTGTCGTTTCACCCCCTCCCCCACACAAGCAGGCGTGGGAGCTGGCTCTAAATTATAGAAGAGGACACTAACACAGCCAGAGGCTATGTGGCCAACCTAAAGTTCCCCAGTTAACTGGGGGCAGGATGGCAAGTGTGTTGGCTTACAGGCAACCTAGCAGTGGACCTAGCAGTTGCTTACATCATCACCTGCCACCTTCACCTTTTGCCAGGTGTGGGCTACATATAAAAGGACTACTCAACACCCCAGTTGGCCCTTTCTCCCTGTTCCCACGTGTTCCTGGCCAGTCTCTCTCTCCCATTTCTGTCCTTCTTTGTCCCTTCCTTCTCTGCTCTCATGGCTCTGCTCCCATCAGTCTGCCTCTGCCCCTTCTCCAGGCCCTCCCTTCCCCAAATAAACCTCCTTTATATCAGGTCTGTCACAGGGCCTAATTTCTCAGGGGGCACCTTGGCATAAGGAGCCAGGCACCCCCCTACATTACAGTTATAACAAAGCATCCTTCAAAACTTAAGTGAGGAGGAAAGGCCTGAGGCTGCTTGTGCAGTCCACCAAGGCAGTTGGTGTCAGCAAAGAGGGTCCCTGTACAGCTAGACCTTGTTAGAAATGGTCACCTCGAGTCAGTCCAACTCATGAACATTTTCACCCCTGCCCTCCTCCACCATCCACACTGATTCCTTCTATGATGCCATTTTCAAACCTCATTTAACCTCAAGTCAAAACATAAAGAAAACTTTCCTTTCTTAGTCCTGAAACGGAGACCCACGTCTGCATTCTTGTTCTCCTCAAACTCTTTCTTTATTCTGCTATAATAAAAAACCACACTTTTCATCACAGAAGAGGCTGCATGCCAAAATAAATAGCACCTTGGATTTCCTTGAAAAGAGAGCTTGGCTCGAAGAGCAGCCTCACTGCCACAGAATTCTTGGACAATTCAACCTTACAAAGTCAAATATTTAGCATGGTAGCGCACCAAATAGCATCCCCACTGGTCCCTTCATGATCACCTGGCAGAGACGAAGCACTCTTTCCAAAAGAGAAATGAATGCCCCCATACCTAGGATGGCCCTGCCCTGATGATGTGATGAGACCAGAGCTTTCATTCCTCATCCCAGGACCCCAGGTTTCCCGTGCCAAGAAGCTGTCACGGCTCAGCTCATCCTTGGGAGGGCTGATGATGGGGTACCAAAGAAGTGAGATGCACTCCTAAAAGATTCTCAGCCAGGATCACTTCCTGCCCACCAGGAGGGGGCAGGGCCAGAGCTAGTAATTAGCATATTGTCCACACTTTTGTTCAAGTGTTTCTCTTATTTTGCCCCCACACTGCCGCTGCTGCATCCAGGGCTTGTTGGAGAAGAGAGGCCAGGTGGGAAGCAAGTTGTGTACATATCACCCTCCTCAAGCGTCCCTCCACTCTGCACGGCCCAGGCAGGAAGGACTCAGCTCCCTCCCACGAAGAGACCGGAATGGAGCTGATTCCGGTAAACTCAGCACAACCGAGTCTGCTTTCCAGCTGTTTGTTAAAAGGACTCGGCCAGGTGACCCACGACCTTGTTGGAAAAGCAAATACTCACTTCCTTTTTGCTCTCCTGGGTCAGAAACGAATTCACTGCTCAATAAGTTAATACTGGATCAGACAGGAAAAGGGAGAATGAGCGGATCGATCAGCTGCAACCAAGTTCCGGGGGAAATTGCCATTGTTTCAGAGGGACACATCTAAAGATATCCCCAAAACACGCAACTTTCTTTTCCTTGATGCCCCCAAATCCGGGAACTCAGGAGCAGCATTTCCCACCTCCCCCCTACAGCTCATCAATGAAACTAAGAATGGTGCGCAACCTCCTTAACACTGGAAACCCGCTGGGCTTCATGGTGTCTTTGGGTGGCTCAGGACCATAAGTTAATGAAAGTCCTTTGGTGGGGTAGGGCCCAGGGAATTCCTGGGGCCAGACTAGCAGTTCCAAATTCCTACCACCCCACTAGTCTGTTACTCTGGAACCCCAAGATGTACCCCATCTGGCAGGAAAAAAAAAGAAAAAGGGCAAGTACCTACAGTGACTAGCAAATTCCTCCTTGTTCTGTGGTTCCTGCTCCTAGCAGGGTTTCTAATCCCTGCAAGAGCCAGGCTGCCTGAGAAGGGAAGTAGCCAGTCACAACAGACAAGACCTGGAGTCCAGCCTGGAGTTGCTTCAGGGCTTGGAGTAGAGGTGGTGTGAGGTGGAACTCAGGCTTTCCAAACCTGACACCTACCCTGTTCTTACTGAAGACACACAAGGGTGACATGGTCCAACAGGGATCCTGAGAGCAGTACACTTCTTTTATACAGGCTGAGCAACAGTTTGAGAGAGACACGAACCCCCATTGCTGCTAGGGCACTAAGCAGACCCTTAAGACAGGTCACAGGCAGCCCTCTCCCATATACACTTAATGATGGCTCCTATCAAACGTGTGCTGAGCTTGATGCTGGCACCCCAAGCGTCACCTCACCTTGAACTGCTGCCTACATCTCCCCAGCACATATAGAAAGCACACCTTTCCATTCTGTGCCCCTTTAGGCTCACAGGGTTCGGTATTTCTGTTGTAAAGGTAAAAAAGAACATAAGACAGATGGTCTAAATGAATAGCTTTGGTGTCCCAGGAGTCAAATTCCTGGGAATAGAACTGTGTTCTTCTCAGTCTTTTTCTTGGAAGATTCCCAAGCACCTGCTTTACCTAGAGATGAAAGGCAAGGATGATAGGTCTGGCTGTAGACAGAGCTATAAGACTGGCATTTACGCTTTTCAGTTGTTAAGAGTATTTGTGTGAACCCAGCACCAGCCCCTCAGTGTCAAAAAGGATCGGAAATTTAGCTTGAATGCTAAAGTTTATACGGAAAATGCCCTGCGGAGCAAATTTCCTCTAGGATACAACTGAAAGGCCCACTGTCCATCACTTCTGAGTGGTCCAGAGGACATCCAGAAACCTAAGACACTTCTGTGGAAAGGAATATGAAAAGGCCCCCATTTGCCCAGTGCCTCTCCAGTTAGCCACCCTCCCCTCTGCTCTGCATGACTAAGACAGACATGGTCTTTTCCTTTCTCAGGACAAAGTCCTTCATGTCCCATCCTTGAGCTACGCCGGTGTCCTGAGCCTCCCATCTCTCCCATGAGCAATGGTCGCCTTTCTACTGTACCTTTCCTGTGTGTCCTTGGCCACAGTGGCTGCCTCTGGGTCTGTGTCCCTGACCTCTACCACAGGCTCCAGAAAGCATGTAATATGAATTTATCCACAACCCCTATAGATAAACACTTCCTATGTGTTGGGAGAGCACATCTGCTCCTGACCTCTTAACAGAATAAAAGGTGGATGGATCTCAGAGGTCAGGGAGACCCTTCAAGGGGGCAAAGTTACATTCATGGTGCTGTGCTACAATAATGCATTATATATACTATGAGGAAATGGTAAAAGGGTAAGCGGAGGTAACCATGGTCATTTCCCTACTTACAACTGCCTGATACATATGCAAATCCTGCTGGCTGGAGGCCATTTCCATCCACCCGTGCAGTGGAAAGAAAGAACCAACTCCCACAAGTTGTCCTCTCTCACTACCACACCTGTCGACTGTCCACTGCCATGCAAGTACACACACAGATGTAAAATTAACATGAACCACAGTGTTACTCACAAATAGGTACAAGTACTCTGTGTCAGTTAGGAAATCAAATATAGGGTTCTGCAGTTAACACTTCTTGTTTTCCCAGAAGACCTGAGTTCAGTTCCCAGCACCCTCACTAGGTGGTTCACAGCCACCTATAACAGCTTTACCACAGCTTTGCCCTCTTCTGGCCACCATGAGCACACACACACACACACACACACACACACACACAATTTAAGAATTTTCTAAGAAAAAAAATCAAATACTAGAAGATGTCTCTGGTTAAGAGCCGTTGCGGAGCAGCCATGAGGACCAGAGCTTGCATCCATGCTAAGGTAACAACTGAGAGTTATGCAAATGCTTGTAACTCCAGCTTCACCTTTCTAATGCCAGCTCCAAAGGATCCAAAGCGCTCTCCTAGTCTTTGCGCATGTGCCTGCGCGTCTCCACACTCCTCTACACACACCCACGTACTCACACAGATTGAAGCCCCTACAAGTAAAATAAATCTTAAAAAAATAAAATAAACCAGTGGGAAGGAAGTACTAGGAACCTGACAGTGCCACAAATCAGCTTGTCTTAGATAGCAGGATAAAGACATATGTGTCTGGTGGCACATAAAATCCAGCCTTTGGGAGGAAAATCAGAGCTTCAGACCACACAAGGCTGAAGAACGGTGATCTTGTGTATGCACGGGTCCTTCCACGCTCTCTCTCTGGAACAAGATGGTACTCAGTTCTCTGGCCCTCAGCGAGATACCTACATTTCACAAAAGAAAAGTGAGATCTCTATAACCCACCTAGCGCCCTCGTGTGAACTCCAAGAGAGAAGCAGAACAGGCAAGGTGACCATCCTCTTTGCAGATGAGGAAACAAAGTCTGTTCTCAGAGTCACAGAGCTACAACAGGGCCCCGCTGCAGTTCAAGACAGATTTCCTCTCTTCCAGCCCAGTTCTCTTTTCACTAAATCATACAGCCTATAGGAAGATCTCTCTCTCTCTCTCTCTCTCTCTCTCTCTCTCTCTCTCTCTCTCCCTCCCTCCCTCCCTCCCTCCCTCCCCCCTCGTCCTTGTATTATTATTGAATTTCTCTTAGAGTCCAGAAGCTCGTTGATGACAAGAACTAAGCTTTCCTCTTGCTCATGTGAGTCACCTATAGTATTCATGTTCGCGTTTTGTTTTGGAGGGGGTCTCATGCAGCCCAGACTGACGTCAAAGTTGCTATGCACCCAAGGATGAATTGAATACCTAGTCTTCCTCCGAAGTGCTTGTAACATAGACATGTGTCATCACTCTCAAGTTCCCAGGCTCTTAAATAGTTACCTAGAAATACCATGTAAAGATGATCCCTTACAAGCATCACCTGTCAATTAAAAACGCTGATGGCCAATGAGCTGAGGCAGGAAATGGGAGGCGGGACACTGGCAGGAAGAAAAAGGATTCTGGGAAATAGTGAGAGGATAAAAAGGAGAGATTCAAGCGTGATGAGATGGGAGACAGACTGAAGAGACAGACTTAAACCAGCAGGGAGATTTTGAGGAGAAGTGAAGGAAGAAGCAGGCTGGGACTGAGGGAGAGGTAACTAATCACAGGGTAGATATAGAATAGTTTAAATGGGTTAAATAAGTTATGAGCTAGTCAGGGAATGAACCAAAGCTTATAGCCTAAGCATTTAATAATACATATTTAGTCTCACAGTCCTTATTCTGGGAGCCAGGCCTGGGAAAGAAAAAACAGAATAAAATTATTTCTACACACCCTACTTCTAAAATCTATAATTCTCAGAGCAAAGACCTGGTCCAGTGGCCGAGGGTAAGAGTGTCCAAAATAGCACTAGACAGATCCCAAATTCTGATTCTTAAAGTAAGTAACATAGTAATATGATTTTTTTTGGTATAAGAAATTAGGAACAAAATATGTGAATCAATTAAAAACTGGCATTAATAAACAAAAATTGGCAGGACAGGGCTGGTGCATGCCTTTAATCCCAGCAGTTAGAAGGCAGAGGCAGGCAGGTTTCTGAGTTCGAGCTTAGCCTTGTCTAAAAAGTGACTTCCAGGACAGCCAGAGCTACACAGAGAAATCCTGTCTCAAAAACAAACAAACAAACAAACAAAAACAAAAAAACAACCAAACAAAAAAAACAAAACAAGACCAGGGTGGGAAAAATGTCTGTTCCAAGCATGCTAAGAACATTGTCTATTCTGCTAGGGAGAGTGGCCTCCATCACCTCCAAACACTACTTCAAACTCCTGGGTGTTCCCCAGGGCAAGGTCTGGAATTCCTGCCATTCTCAAAGAGGGCGTTTTGTTATTAGTGCAGAAGACGGTTGTGCTTTTCCCAGTGAGCCAGAACTTTGTGAACTCCCTTCCTATGGCCAGGACTCCCTCCTCAGGAGCCCCAAGTCTCCGAGGTTGAAACTGGAATTTATAATGTCAGCCCGCTTCACTTAGGACCCAGCCAAGTAATATCGGGACAGCCAGGCCCGACTCCTGCCTGAAAGTCAGTGCCCTTGAAGAAGACAGACTACTGGAGAGTGGCTCTGGGAGACCAATGGAATAACATCCTGCTACCTGACATCCTTTGACGAACTTTTCTTCTGCAAGCTTGCTAGGATGGGTTAAAAGTTTGTAACTATGACCCCCACCTGCTATGAGACTTAGATGTTAACTGTTATTTTTTTTTAACATATTACTCATAAAATCATTGTTGGGAATTTGTGTTGATTGCTATCTTGAGTATTTGCTTTATTACCACTTTATTTTACTCTTCCACTTTAACCCTTTATTACCATTCCCAACCCCATTGGAACATGGGAATGAGAGGACTCAGTAGACCACAAGGATTTTCGCTCCAGCGCTGTGGACTGCTATCTAGATAGTTGGGAAACCACAGCTTGGAGCAAATATTCCTCAGGAATTCAGCCCCACTCCTCCTTCCTTCCTGGGTCCTGCAGTGGGAGCATGTCATGGGCAGAGACAGACACCCTCTGTGTGGTGGGGTAAGGAACACCTCTGCACCTCCTATGTCTATCCTGCAGGACCATCCTTGGTTAGGATCCAATTGGAACCTTCTGAGGCAAGAGCATGGATGGCTCCCATGAGCCCCAGGTGCAGACTCTCCAGCACTTTTGTGGGCTATAGCTTCTACCTTCTGGGTTGGGAGGAAGGTTTTTCTTGGCACAAATACACACGGCCTGCCTGCTCAGGAATCAGTTTATACAAAACTGCAGATGAAAACGGATCCCCGGATATCTGGGTGGAGCCAATACTGTTTGTTTTGTCTTTGTTTTCTTTAATTGCACAATACCCTATCCAGCCTTCTACAAGTTCACTATGCAGAGTAGACACCTGTCATGTGTGTCAAACAAGGATGATGGACACTTAGTTTCAGCAACATGTCGGCTGAAGGAAGGGTGAGTATCATCAGAGATGAACCCAAGAGACAAAGGGCTCTAGAAACTTCTATCAATTTGAATGTTTGCTGGAAGCAGATGGGACTCATTCAGTGTGCCACCTGGCAGTATTCGGGAAGGCTGTGTACTATTGTGACCTGAGTTTTACTCTGTTGTACTTAATGTGGGTGTTATGTTTCCACTTGCTTCTCAAAGTTCACGTGTTGAAACTTAAACCACAGTGTTGGAGAGAGGGACCTAACGAGGTGAGGTGATGGGGTCCCCAGGGCTATGCCTCCATGAGTAAATAGATGCATGTTGTGCCTTGAGAGTGGGTTAAGCTGCTGAGAGAGTAGGCTCACATAAAAAGTGAGTTTGGCCTTTACTTGCTCAATGGCTCTTCGGCTTTCTCTCCTCTCCACTTTCTTTTTTTTCCCTTTTTTTTTTGTGGAGGGGGAGGTTTCAAGACAGAATTTTTCTATGTAGCCTTGACTGTCCTGGAACTCACTCTGTAGACCAGGCAGGCCTCGAACTCAGAAATCCACCTGCCTCTGCCTCCCAAGTGCTGGGATTAAAGGCGTGCGCTACCACTGCCCAGCTTCCCCTCCACTTTCTTTCCCAGAGTGGTACAACATGAGGTCCCTCTGCGAAGGCCAGCACCTCACTCTAAGATGTCCCTGCTCTCAGATGATGAGTCAGGTAAATTCCTGTTTGTAAATTACCCAGTTTCAGATATTCTCTTACCTAGAATTATCTTAGAAAACATACTAAAATAGTAGGTGAAGTTACTGAGAAAGTATGTTTCTGGGAGTCACACCCAGGTTTAAACCATCTGAGAGCAGCTCATGGGCATCACACAATGGCTGGGCATATGGAACATAGTACAGGCCTACTTCCATTAGACCTCTCCTCATCCCCGAAGCCACACGGTGGCCTCTCTCAAGTCAAGGCCTCTCTCTCTTCCTACTTCTGCCAACCTCTCCCAGCTCCAGGCCAGGACTTTGCAAGTGGTGAGTGTCCGTTCAACCATTTTTGCTAATTCTACTGCTGAGAGAAGAGAAATCACTCATGGGACCTTGGTCAAGATCTTCATTTCCGGGCTGGCGAGATGGCTCAGCGGGTAAGAGCACTGACTGCTCTTCCGAAGGTCCTGAGTTCGGATCCCAGCAACCACATGGTGGCTCACAACCACCCGTAATGAGATCAGACGCCCTCTTCTGGCGTCTGAGGACAGCTACAGTGAGTTACACGGAACGAGCAGGACCAGAGCGAGCAGGACCAGAGCGAGCAGGACCAGAGCGAGCGGGCCGGAGAGCAGCCACACACATGATGGCTCACGGCCATCTGTACAGCTACAGTATACTCATACACATAAAATAAATAAAATAAATCTTAAAAAAAAAAAAAAAAGATCTTCATTTCCTAGTGGGGATACTGAGGTCCCATGACGTGGATGTTGCACACTACGGCCGACGTCAGCTTTTGCCTTCTAGATTCCTTGCCTCCTATTAGAAGCTTGTACTATGATGATTGTCTGGCTTGTACTTTGGAGGTTTCTCTGAAAACAACATGGCTGGTCTTCCCGGTTTCCATAGAGAATAATGGAGCTTTCACTGGAGTGACTGCTTGCCAGAAAACTGCTCATACTCCCACTGGTGACCTTTGCTTGCAGCCTCTGGCTACAGAGACAGTACCAAACACAATAATAAAAACAGTTGCCAAGATCAATTAAGCACCTTCTCTGCATTCATCCTTTACTCTTCCCTCCTCAGCACCTGGGGCCCCTAGAAGTTCTGACTCCTCTCCAAATGAGACAAAGATGGCTGCCTCATGACCCGGTCCGAGTTCAGCGCTGTGTTCAAAGAAACAGCAGCTAAGCAGATAAAAAAAAATTAATTGGAAGCTATCCAATCCTGCACTGTAGTGTCCAGAGAAAATACCGAAGGGGAAAAACATTCTTAGTGCAAAGCAAAACTTCTGCTTTCCCCTCTGCTCTTCTGGGCACCTTGCTCCAATAGAGCAGCTGTGGCAGCAGTGGAGAGCTTTGTTCCCAGCATCCTCTGCGAATCGTCTCCTGGCGCCTCCACCATCCTCCTCCCCACCTGGCACAATTCACCATCACCAGGTTCTCTCTGCCCTCTCCTCAGGAATTCCAGTGCTGGCTCCACTCTCCAGGGCTTTATTTTCTCTGGATAACCCCAGTCTACATAGTAACAGAGCCACGCTGAAGCAGGCTGTGCCTGGCATTTCCTCAGAAAGGAGTTACTCAGAAGGCTTCACAGGCAAAGTTATGCATACCCATTACTAGCTCTGTTCTCCACTCTAAGTGATTTAAGGTGAGAGAGCTAAGGCTTAGATATAATGATGATAACTTACATGGTTATAACAATAATTGTTAGGTGCATGCTGCCCTGTACTAATGCTAGGGATGCTGACTTAGTGGTCACAATAGGTAGGTTACGTCCTTCTCATAGACTACAGGCTCAAGGGCACAGATCTAAGTACGAGGCAGGGTTTGTCTAACTACATGGAGCAAGCTCTTGTGCACAGAGTGGAAGGACCCTCTGGGCTCCAGTTTCTTTAACTGTCTGTGAAACAAGTTGTTTGGAGCCTAAACAGAAAAAGAAGAAGCCAGACATTAGCAAAGGTGCCTGGAGAGATGCCTTAGTGTTAAGAGCACTGGCTGTTCTTTCAGAGGACCTGGTTCCAATTCCAAAGCATCTACATGGTAGCTTATCACTGTCTGCAACTCTAGTTCCAGGGGAACGGACATCTCCCTCTGGCCTCCGTAGGCATGTGCTACACTGACATATATACAGGCAAAACACCCATAACATAAAGGAATTAGTTGTTTTTAATTTTAAATATCAGCAAAAGAAGGAGTCTAGACTTGGATTCCACCATAGACATGCTCATGGGATATCAAGTGACTATTAAAATAAAACTATTTTCAGGGGATGCAATAGGTCCGTGAATAAATTTATTTGCTAAGGAACAGAGTGGGAAAAATGCAGTCTTGCTTAATCAATAAAAATGCAACTAGGTTTCAAATAACCTTGAAAGGTTGCAAGGAGCCTTGGGGTGTTTAACATCTGTTTAACAGATAGTAGCGGTTGAGTTACATGGTCATCCATTTTATATACAATGTTATTTGTAGAACTAGCACTCTGTCAACATTTCTATTCTGAAGACATATCTTTGAGCCAGAAACAAAGGTTTGGGGTTGCCAGTTACTTTTGTTTCCTTGTCACTCACTGAGTTGTATGGAACTGGGATGAATGACATCCATAGTTCCTGTCTCTCTCTGCCAATGGAGCATTTCCCCAGAGTCAGAGGGATGCCACTGCAGCAGCCGTGGGTGGAAAGCCTGTATCCAACCCTGCCTGCCCCAATGACAGATAAAACATGTGAGCGCCCCTGAGGTTAAGTTTTGAATGGGAAGTCTGCCCTGGTCCCATTTTCAACCCTACACCTCTGATAGAACGAGAGTAGTGGGCACAGGAGGATTAAGGACCCAGGACTGGAATCTGCTTAAACCAGCCGTCCAGGTTATGCCTTGCACACTCCACTCTGTGTTTTGCTTGTTTGTGATGGGGCTTGATTTATAGCCCAGGCTGGCCTCATAGCCCAGGCTGGCCTCAAGTTCTCTATCTTCTCCCCTCACTTTTCTTACTACTAGAATTATAGGCATATGCCACCATGCCTGTCCTTGTGTACTTTCCATCTGTGTTTGTATAATGCGTAGAATATTTATTTACTATATTTGTAATATGAATGTTTATTTTGTATAAATTTAGGTTCCACATAGGAAAGAAAGTAATTCTGTTTTTCCGAGGCACATCCACTTTTCTTCAGGATTTCATTTTTATGGCTGTATAAAATCCCACCATGTGTATATGTGATATCCTCTTTATCAATTCAACTTGATAAGCATCTGGGCTGGTCCTATTTCTTGGGTATTGCAACTAGTAGAGCAGCAAACACGTATGTTGCATCATATTCCTTTGGGCATATACCCAGAATCGGTATGAGTAGGTCTTAATGCTGTGTCTGCTTTTAGTTTTTGAGGAATTTCCACACTGGTTTCCAAATTGACTGCACAAGATTGCATTCCTACTTGTAACAAGTAAGTTCTCGTTCGCTACGTTCTCACTAGTGTCGTCTATTGTCTGATTGGGAAAAGATGGAATTTTACTGTTTCCTTTTTTGGTTTTTTTCAAAACATGGTTTTTCTGTGTGGCCCTGGCTGTCCTGGACCTCGCTCTGTAGATCAGGCTGGCCTTGAACTCAGAGATGCCCTGCCTCTGCCTCCTGTGCTGGGATTAACGGTGCGTGTCACCACTGCCTGGCTCAGATGGAATCTTAAAACTGTTTTAGTTTGCATTTCTCTGATAGCTCCCAAAAGAATAAAAATGGCCAATAACTACTTGAAACAGTGTTTAAATTTCTTAACTTTGTATTCAGTTCATTGGCTGAATTTATTGACTGGATGTGTGTATTTAATCCCCTGTCTAGTGAGTAGGTGGCAACCCTGCTCCCCTGCCAGGGTGTCTCTTCATGCTAGTGATTGTCAGGTTTACTGCATGGAAATGTCTTGATTTAACACAGTCCTCCCAATTCTTGGGATCATTACATGTAGTATTAGCTTCCTTTCTAGAAAGTCCTTGCCCGTACACATCTTACAGTCTTCCCCTCTATATTTGCTTCTGGTAGTTTCAAAGTTTCACGTCTTACACCAGATCACTGACCCATTTTGAACTGATTTTTTTGTGCAGTGAGAGGTAGAACTGCCTTTAATCTTTGACACGTGGAAATCCAGTTTTCCCAGTGCTATTTACCTACTTTAAAATATATATATATTTGTAAACTCTGATTTAGTGAGTTTGTAAACCGTATTCTGCCGGGATCTCCTGAAGAGTTTGTTAACGTACCTGCACCAGCTGGTTCCGTGAACCTGTCTGAGAGTTTCCAATAAAGAAGAGATGCTGGTGTCACGACCCTAAGCACACATGGGATGAGTGTCTGGTTAGGAGAGGGAGGGAAGGCGGCCTGGACTCAACTCGGAGCTCCAGAGGTTGCAGATGGCTTGCCCTTGGGCAAGTCTCTCTACCTTCTGACCAGGCTCCCCAGCTATAAGGAGCTCTGAAGAACTACTCATTGCCTATGGCTGTTCGAATGGCTAAGTGGTTGTTCCTGTTGTTTTGGGTATCCGGGTGTCCATGTGTGTGTGGAGGAGAGAGAGCAGGCTCAGTGTTTCTGTCACCCTTCACCTTACTGTTTTCGAGACAAGCTCTCTCACTGAACTTGGAGCACACCAATTTGGCAAGATTAGCTGACCAGTGCACCCTGGGAAGTCCTTGTCTCTGTCTCCCCAGTGCTAGGATGACAGGCATCGCCACGTCCAGCTTTTTACAAGGTGCTGGAGATCCAGACTCAGGCCCTTATGCTTGCACAGTGGCACCTTCCTAACTGAGCCATCTCCATAGCTTGTTTTTATTGTTTGCTTATTAGAGGCTCTCTCTCCCTCTCCATATATATATATATGTCTCTTCTTCCCTCCTCCCTTAGTGTGTGTGTGTGTGTGTGTGTGTGTGTGTGTGTGTGTCTGTGTGTGTGTCTCTTTAGATAGGTCACTATGTGAGACCTTCCTGGAACTCACTCTGTAACCCACACTGACCTCAAACTCAAGGCAACTCTCTTGCCTCAGCCTCTCCAGTGCTGGGGATTCCTGGTATGAGCTAGCATGTCCAACTACTTACCTATTCTTTTTTTTTTCTTTTTATTTATTACTATTATACATAAGTACACTGTAGGTGTGTTCAGACACACCAGAAGAGGGCGTCAGATCTCATGACGGGTGGTTGTGAGCCACCATGTGGTTGCTGGAATTTGAACTCACGACCTTCGGAAGAGCAGCCGGTGCTCTTACCCGCTGAGCCATCTCATCAGCCTCACCATTCTTAAGGCTGTATTTGGCATGTTGAAAACACCGTTGTTTTGGGGTTGGGGGAAGGGAGCAGAAGGAAAACAGTAGGTGCTCAGCAATTGTTGGTTCCTTTGATCTTGTTTATGGCCTGTGTACTGGCCAAGCAGTAAACTGTTATCTCTTACTCTTGCCTGGCCCTCCCCTCCACAAGTACTGAATATCTTTTTCTTATGTGGAGATTTGGAAGCCAATGTGCAGGCAGGAGTCACAAAGACCACACAGGGTGGAACTGATGTTGCAGTGAGGGCTTCTGATGGACTTCTACTAGGTAGATTGAGTCATGCTTTGGTCTACCGTTGTCCAAAAGGCCTGAGTTGAGGGAAGTTGGTGGCTTAGAATGAATAAGTGGCAAGTTAACTTCAGATACAAAGGTTGGGGACAGACAGGAGCAGAGCCTTCAAACCCCAAGAGAAGAAGCAAGGCCCTGTTTCTAAGGTCTTCAGACCCTTGGCAACCAGGAATGAAACTAAAGCAATGACTGTATCTTCTGCTCCTGTCACACAGCCACGCCCTGGAAGGATACGCACTTGGCTCAGTTAACTATCCACGTGATATATTTTGAGGGCAGCAAGTGGTTTGAAGTTTAGTCTGTGGGATGTATTAGAACCTGTGAGAGATTTTTTTTTCCCCTTTGAGGCTGTTCTTCCTTAAAAGAGGGAACTATGTTCAATGCAGAAGAATAACTAGGCTATTTCTCTTGGAGCACTGCCAGCACACACAAGGCCTCCTTTTCTTTGCCATCAGCAGGCGTTTGGCGTGTGTGTGTGTGTGTGTGTGTGTGTGTGTGTGTGTGTGCGAGAAGCCTGGAGCTCGCCCAGCACACTTACCCACTGTGTTCTGGAGCACCTCGACCTCCGCCTACAAAGCTAAACATAAAGACTGTCTTCACCGTGGCCCCGTGGAGCATGTGGCTTCCCTCTCCAAGCCAGGGAGGCCCCCGGGGGCATCTCCTCACTACTCTAAGAGATGGCGACAATAACGTTGCCATAGCCCATGATCCTAGAGTCAAATGCTGAGCAGCAACAGCCAATCTCCAAAAAGTGCACACTCACTTAGCTATCTGAAACAAGGGCCCAGCCATTGGGCCAGGTTCTGTGGGCTCACAGAAGAATAAGATGGGGTTCTTTCCTCGAAGCAGCTGACTGTCCCAGATGGGAAATAGAGACCCTAAATAAGGACTTCTGGTACAAGAAGGGAGCAGGCCAAGCTTCAGAGAGAATTAGGAGAGCATACAGACATCATAAACTTGAGCTGGCTTGTGAATAATGAATACGAATTCGCCAAACAAATGGGGCAGAGAAGAAAGAATGTGGTGGCTTCAGGTGCTCACATTCCTGGCCAGCATGAAGGGCAGCAGCTGATGACAGGGGAGGCAGGGCTGGAAGTCTGCTCTGCTTAGTGCTAAATCCTTTAGCAGAAGAGGAATAGGAAGGAAGAAAGGACTGTGCCTTTAGAGTGTTCAGCAGATATGCACAGTCTCCACAACTGGTTTGGGGAGGGAAGAGAAGAGAGTAGTGAATCTGGTCAGAAGTTTGAGCAGACTGAGTTGATGCTTTTGTGGATGTTTTTCAAGGGAATAGCAGCAATACATTGAAAAGTTATTTATTGTTATTGTGTGTGTACGTGTGGATATCGTTAGAAGCATGCCATAACACATGTGTGGAGGTCAGAGGACAACTTTTGGGAGTCAGTCCTCTCCTTCCGCCGTCGGGGTTTCGGCAATAAACCCAGATTTTCTGGCTTGCCCAGTGAGCACTTTTACCCACTGAGCATCTCACCCACCCAAGGGCAGCCACAATCTGGAATGTAGGCCTAGGCCTAGGCATATAGTGATTTACACAACAGCCAGGCTCCCAAGTGTTGGCTTTGCCCTCTTGAATAGATTTCTGCTTTGTCACAGCTAGGGAAATGCCTCCTGGGCTCTCTCTGCCTTGCCAAGCAGCCTTTATCGTGTACAGGGAACACAGTAAGTGGGTTCTGAGTAAGAGGCAGATTCACAAGGCATAAGAAGTGGACCAGCCTGTGCAGTTAACTGGCCCAACTCCTTCATTTCACTGCAACACAGAAGAAGGGATGCTTGCTGCCTGTCCAAATGTAGCACTGGACACCCACTAAGGAAAAGATTTTTTTCCTTCTAGTCAAGAGAATATAATCTACCTCTGGGTGGACACATGTTGTTGTCTCCTCCCTTAAGACCAATCACCTAGCCAAGGGACCACTCCACCAAATACTATGCTAAAGAAATAGGAGGAATAATTATTCCTTTGATGAGATACATACTTTTCCTCCCTAGAAACTCTGCCCCTAGATCAGCCTCAGCAGAGCTGCTGGGGGGTTCTGTTAGGTCCGTCCACATTTCTGAGCTCTTTGTCTCCTCTTCTTCCATTGGATGGTGGCCAGCGCTTAAGTGTGCTTTCTTGTGCTGGCCCGTGGTGGCACACGCCTTTAATCCCAGCACTTGGGAGGCAGGCAGATTTCTGAGTTCAAGGCCAGCCTGGTCTACAGAGAGAGTTCCAGGATAGCCAGGGCTACACAGAGAAACCCTGTCTAGAAAAATCAAAAGAAAAAAAAAAAGTGTGTTTTCTCTGGTACTTTGGGCTGAGTCTCTTCCCCACCATGTGACTGCTTACAAATGGTGCACTTTCGAGTCTCCATCTCTGTCCCTCATCCCTCAGGCAGCTCAGATTTCCATCTTGCCCACCCTGAGGTTTCACTTTTAAACACTTATAAAACCATCCCTGAGCTGTCTTCCTCTGAGTTCATCCTTAAAGTTTTCTATTGAGGTGAAGCCGCCAGAGGAGCAGCTGAGTGCTTTTAATTGTTTTATCTCACGATTCGCAAAAAGCAGCCTTCACTCAGGAAAAGCATTGAAGAAGGAGGATCAGGTCCCAGTTCTTGTTAAATCTGCCGTTGGACGAGATGATATCAGGAGTGGTGGGGTTCTGGTGGGTGGAATTGCCTTCTTGACCCCCGTCAAGGAGGAGCCTCACCTCACGAAAGAGTTTCTAGAGAGCTGTGTTGACCTCCCGCCATGTGAACACACACACACACACACACACACACACACACACACACACACACACACGCGCCAAGAAGATGATTTCTATGAGCCAGAAGTGGCCTCGCCAATCACCAAACCTGTCAACTCTTTGATCTAGGACAAAACCGAGAGAAGCAAACTTCTTTTGTTTTTAAGGCGCCCAGTGTATGGCAGTTTGTAACAGCAGCCCGAGTGGACCCAGCCAGATGTTAAATGATTTCAACACACCAGCAGCTGGAGGAGCTAAGGCTTGAAGCCAAAGGTTCTGGCCCCAGGGTCCATGGCTTTTAATCACAGGCCAGGTGGATGAGATGAGTTTCTGCAGGTGGGGAAGGAAGGCTCTGACCGTTTATCAAGGGAAAGGAAGAGGGAGAGACACTGAGGTGAAGATGAGGGTGTCTAAGCCACATGGTATCCACCTTCTCTTAGGAGACAGGCAGAGGTGAAGGCAGAGAGTGAGGGGTCTGGTAGGATCTGGGAACTTGTGGAAAGCAGCTGAGGTTTGTACCAGGCAATGAGGTGAATCGGGGCAAGAGGTCGTTGGGACAAATATGAGTGGGGTCATGTAGCAGATGAGGTCAAAGGGCACAGATTTCACCTAGATCTTGTCCTGAGTTAGGGAAATGGGATAGTGAACCTCAAAGGAGTAGGGGGAGACCTTAGGGCACAGAAGAGGATACACAGAGCAAAGGAGGGAGTTGGGAAGTGTGTGTGTGTGTGTGTGTGTGTGTGTGTGTGTGTGTGTGTGTGTGTTTAGTATCCTGTCCTCCATGCTAACAAGCGCAGAGGGCAAGGACACCCATGTAACTGTGGTGTGTGACACCTGAGGTCTGTTGACTGGCCACCCTAGCCAAGGCACTCGTTAAAAAGGGGCCCCAAAGCTTTCCAACACTCATGAGTTTTCTTGGTTTAATAGCGAAAGCCCATAACTCTCCTCCAGCTTCCTGTGCCTATAAGCACTAGAACGTGGCTAGCCTCAATAAAATGCTCCGCAGGTGGGCTTCAGAGGCTTAGCATGAAACATTAACGCAAGCCTCTTTCTCTCTTAATATTGAGTGCACATTAAATCACCTTGGGTATACCGGGCTAAGTATATTTACA
Organism: Montemys delectorum; assembly: GCA_019843815.1. NCBI lineage: Eukaryota > Metazoa > Chordata > Mammalia > Rodentia > Muridae > Montemys > Montemys delectorum. The sequence continues at coordinate 32,526 of JADRCD010183221.1, forward strand.
ATTAATTCTGCCTATTGTTATTGTTAAATGCTTCGAATGAGACCCAAACTATACTGCTGTTGGCAAAAGCTGGTCTTCCAGGCAACAGTGATACTAAACTCAGGCTAAATGTAGGAGGCCTGTACGAGGACATAAGCCGGAGCTTACGTGAGCAGAACTCTCAGCTCTTCTGAGAGAAAGGGGATAGAGCTGGTAAGGTTTGGCGGCAAGTGGAAAGAAAGGGCCAGGAAGACACATCCTGAATGAGGAAAGGGGTCCTCTGGGGTATGTGAGGATTATATGATGTGCTACTGAATGTCAGGGCTAGAAAGGCACTACATGTCTACCTTGAGTCCAAATGTCTAGAAGCGATCCACTGACTCCAATGACTGATCATAACGACTGACTCCGGACCCACTTCTGATTCAAACTCTGCTTTGGTGTCCTGGCTTTGTATCAGGCCATTCACAACCGACCTCGGCTACTTCCCATCCCCCCAACGTCCATCCTCCACGCCCTTCGAGTCTCTGTTCTTTGAGTGCTAACCCTGCCACTGTTTTTACCAGTCTCTCCCAGAACACCAATGCCAAACACATCCTGCCTCCCAAAGAGTTTTCCCTTGGGCCATTGAGATGGCTCAGTGGGCAAAGGCACTTGCCACTAAGTCTAAAGACCTGAGTTTGGGTCCCAGAACCCACTTGTTGGAAGGAGAGATTCTATTTCCTCAAATTGCCCTTCGGCCTCTGCACTTGCGCTGTAGCATACTTGCCTACAAACATACATCATGTACATACACAATTAAAACCGTCCCCAACCCCTGACTGCCTGGAGCGAAGACTGACCCCCATCCCCATCCCTGTAGGAGATGTCTGGTAGCAATTAAGAAGGCAGCAACTCAATACAGCCTGACTCCTGTGGCCTGCGAGCCAGGAAGTCTAGATCTTAACTCAGATTCGCCTGTTGGTTTTTGTTGTTTGTTGGAGTTTAAGGCATATCAAAAGTTCTCCGGCTTTAGCTTCTTCAGGTTTTGGTTTCATAATACTGATTTAACGCCAAAGTCTCAGAGAGTGGTATTAATGAGGTAACAGAAGCAGAGTGGCTTTGTTAAAGGTGGGTCACATAAAAGAAAGGGACTGGGCTAGAGATAGGGCTCAGAGTATAAGAGTCACTTTTTAGAGGGGCCTGCATGTGGTTCCCAGGCAGGCAGCTCACAAGCACCTGTAACTCCAGCTCCAGACAGCCCAGGGCACTTGCACATGCGTGCACACTCATGAAAACAGGATTAGCTATAGTAAGAATAAATTTTAAAAGGAAGGAAAGGTACTGTTGGAATCTAACTGGGGAAGGGAGGAGGTGCAGAAGGAGGAAATCAAGGGTCAGGACAAGGTGCCATAGAGAGAGACAGGGCACTCCAGGGCACTCAGTCTCTGTTCCGCTAAGGTGCTGACTTTACATCCCATCCCCTACTCCGGAGCGCCAGCAAAGGCAGGACAAGCCTTTCTGTCAGAGAACAACAGATACCTGGCTTTGGGACCTTTCCTTCAGCTGAATTTAACAAAAGTGTGTGTGTGTGTG
>JADRCD010183222.1:0-19277 GCA_019843815.1 Montemys delectorum
GCAGTCTCTTTCTACCTCATGCTTGTGGGTAAGATGTAAGCTCTCAGCTACTGCTCCAGCACTATGCCAGCATGTATGCTTGCAGTCACCTGCCTACCTGCCTACCTGCCTGTCTGCCTACCTGCCTGCATGTATGACTGCCTGCCTCTATGTCTGCCTGCCTGTATGCCTGCTGCCATGCTTCCCACCATGATGGTCATGGACTAACCTTCCCAATTACATGCTTTCTTTTGTAAGTAGCCTTGGTCATGGTGTCACTTCACAGCAATTGAACAGTAAGTAAGAAATACCTTTACCCAATGATCTATTCTGCTGGGCTTCCCCTTTATTGTTTTGTTGACAGGGTCTCTCACTAAACCTGGAGCTCTTCAATTATCCCAGACAGACCAGATTGCAAGACCAGTGACCATCCTGTCTCTATCTCCCCACACTGAGGTAACAGACACATGGCATCATGTTTGGCTTCTTAAGTAGATGATGAGGATTTGAACTTGGGCTCTCATGCTTGCAGGGGAAGCACTTTAACCACTGAGCTTCTCCCCAGCCTTTATCTCATGTCTTACTATCATCATTTTATCCTCCTTCCCTATCCTTCCTATTGAAAGCAGCCATGCCCATATTCCTATAACTGTCTCCACAGACTGCATAAACAAAGTTGAAAGTCTGTCCTCACATGCTCTTTTAATTTGTACAGACACTCACTTTCCAAAGACATCTTCAGCCTGACACCGTGACTAAATTTATTTTCACGCATCTTGACACAGTGTTTAAACTCCACCCAAATGTGCCTTGTACTTGTTATGGGTGTTTTCCAGTGTAAGCTTTCTACAGGGATGTCTCCTCCTGGAGCCAGACCCTACACCATACTAACGTTAACCTGACTGTTGGATACATTTTGATCCTATGGGGGATTCATTAGAAATCAGGCAATGGGAAACAAAGGCAAGCAATTGGGGCACCTTCTGAATGGTTAACCTCAAGTTCCAGATTCATTTGAGATCCTGCAGAGACACAGAAACATAAGTTGTGTGTGATATGGACCCTCTGTGAAAAGAAAATGGAGAGGCTGAGAAAAAGGCTTAGGTTAAAGTATTGATCACATAAGCATGGAGACCTGAGCTTGAGCCACAGAACATTTGTAAAAATCAAGGGGTGGTAAACTATGCTTGTAAAGCCAGTGCTGAGGAGGAGGCAGGAGGATTCTGGGACTCCTCTGGCCAGCCAGTCTGACTAAAGCAGGGAATTCTGGGTCAACCGACACACCTTGTCTCAGAAAAAAATTTGAGGAATGATACTCAATGTTGTCCTTTGATCACACACAGAAACACACACTCACCACACACACACACACACACACACACACACACACACACACATACACACACACTATCCTACTTGAGGTTACTTTGATAAGATTTTTCTCAAAACAAAACTCTCTATGGATCCCTAAAATGGATTGAAAGTGATTTTCAAATCAGAAGCTGATGGGTAAAAACTTTCATAATTGGGATTCTCCCTGACTCCTAGCAGGGAGCCAAAGACAGCTTTGCTTGCTGAGATCTAAGTCAGGGTGTTTCGACCATACCCCTGCACTGTGCCCCTAGGTGGTGCCCAATTCCAGGAAGGCGACCCACTGTGTGTGCCCTCCACACAGTGGAAGGCCATCCCTGACACTAGACAACAACAGAGAGAAAACACTAGAGATTTTGAGGCTTTGCCATTACTCATGCCAAAGGAATGGCATGCCATTCCACGCCAGCTCAAGGACTTACTCTCCAGGCCTTTGCCCCAGGGCAGGGTGCTGGAAGGGAAAGCTACCAAAGGCCCCAGGCAGCCGCAGCTGCCCATAGAGCTGCTGGCTCTGGGTCAGCACATTCACTTGGCCAACTCCAGTGTCCTCATCCAGAGGCCAAGAAGCCCTAGCTGTGACGTTCAGAGTGGGAAAACAGAGATGGAACAGTCAGGGGAGAAAGGTGGGGAGTGAGGCTAGGGCAAGTGGCTATAGGGGAAACCACCCATCTTGCCACCTGCTTTTGTCTCCTTTACAGGTGGCAGGGAGAAACAGTGAGCAGGAATGCAGATCTCTCATGGCAAAATGGAGCTCTTTAAAAGCAAGTCCACGGCTCTACCATGTGTGGCAGAGATAGTCTAGGGGCAGAGTTGGGACAACTATCTAACCAAAATGCCAGAGATGGCCACCCAATGAACAGTGCAGCTCCTACAACACATGGAAAAAAAGAAATCAGGGTGCCTGAAAAGAGAGACTTCAGGTCCATGTGGATGGCCAAGGGCTTCAGCATAGCCAGTTCCTTCCTACAGGAGGTTGCAGAGCAGGGCTGGGCTCCACAGAGCTAACTATTTAGGGGACAGACCTTCATGGCATCCCAGAGGGCAGACAGATGTGAGAGCTAGATTCCACATCAAATGAGGACAGTAGGAGTGGGGTGTTTTTCCACCCCAGATTACAGCACAGAAGCCCCCTGGTTCTTAGGTGAACAAGACTGAAGGAGAACACGGCAAAGGTTTATGAGACTGCTCCATCACTCAGCTACCTGGCACACCACTATCAGTGAGCTCAGTCCTGCAAAACCTCAGTTGTTTGTTTGTTTGTTAGTTTCAAAGAGTACCCTTGAAATTGGACCTGCCACACCACAGACAGTGTGCCTGGCTGACTCTATTCAGCTGCTTCCCTTCACTGCTTTCTTGATTAGGGAAAGGAGCACAGACAGATAGCACTTTGGGATCGCCCACAGTGAACATCTCTCTGGGGTTCAGTAGCTGTGCCCTCCTATCCTCTTCTACAGTGAAGGAGCCTGACCTCATTCTTAGGACCCTGCAAAAGCCCCCAGAGTTCTAACCCTGGCCATGTGTTGAGATTCCCATGGGAGGTTTGTAAAACCTTCAACTTCCCGTCCTTCCTATGAAAATCCACAGCGAGTGCCGGGGGACTGGGAAACACCCTGGAGACTCTACTGAACAGCTCAACAGCCTCTTTCAGTCTGAATTTTTTAAATGACGTGAAACCATAGGTAAAATCAGCAGAACTCAGTATATATGGATGCTCCTTTGGCAATGTACCGATGGAGGATGGGTACAGTCCTCTGGCCACATTGTCATCTCCAGAGACCTCACTCCGAGTTCAGCTCCTCTAGGTCTGACAGCTGTCCCCTGTGCTCTCCCCACTGTATCGATGAACCGCACCACCTGAGGAGAATGCAGACTGTGGGGTGTCCTGAGAGAGCCATCTGTCATTCACTCTCACTTCTATGGGTTTGAGTATAGCCCCTGAAGGTTCACCTGCCAGTGGGTGAAGCACATAGTTTGGATGGGGCTGATTCCATCCCTGACCGCAAGGAGGACATGTGAGCTCAAGCCAAGAAAAATATCAGTTAGCCCTGCACATAGATGAAACTTTGAAGAGGGAGGGCTCATTGTCCCAGCCTGGCCTTTCAGAGCAAGGAGCCTCTTATTGAGGTTAGTAGATTCCATTGTAGATTGACTTTCTATTGGGATATACTGTCTCCTTCTACAGGGAGGTCTGGGTGGGAGGCTGCTGGAGACCACTGTGACACCAAGGACTGAGGTGAGAGGCCACAGGGCCTGGATGGCCCTATGTGGGCTTGGGCCCTGCTGTTTCGGAACTCTCAGATCCCTCAGCCAGTGAGTGAGCCTGATTCTGACCTGGAAGGAACATGGCCACATTTTACCTCTTACCTGCTTTGGCACTCTTACATAAAGCTGGTGATAGACTCTGGTTCTAAATAGCCAGATGAGACTGTGGGCAAACCTCTCATAAAGGTTTCACTTGTCGGTTGCCTGAAAAGGCTTGTGCCAAAGTGTGCTTCTCATTATGTTAGGACATCTGTGGAAGGTGAGTGGGGACCAGAAAGGCAACTGTCTTCCCTTTTCTATTTGAAGGCAACACCTTTCTGGGCTGGTTCTTCTGTGTGTGATGTGAGTTCTAATACAGGAGTACAAAGGAGCCCACACGCTACCAGCAGTGGAGGTGACATCATACACACATCTGCTGAGGTCGAGGCCCAGGAGAGAAGGCAGCTGCCTGCTATTCTCAGGGATAGATCTCCCCACGTGGAATTTTGTGCTGGTCCTCACTTAGCCAGACTTGGGGTTCGCCTCTTGCTCCCCAAATTATAGTCTGGGTAGGGCAGAGGGAGGTACTTGCCCATGTGGACAGTCACAACTCTACCAGGTCTCTACCAGGTCTCTGGGAACCTGGCTTTGAGGATGAAGAACAGAACCAACAGATTGAACCTTAAATGAGACCCCAGCAGAGATTCCACGCAGAGGCAGAACACTCAAGTCCAGGGTCTCTCTTTCCAGTGGGTCCTGGCCCTCTTCTCAGGGAGTTTCTAGCTCTAACCATTGCATCCTAACTTAGATACTAGAAACTAGTCACTCCATTGCCAATATACCCTCTAAGCCCATTACAATTGAAGAGTCAAACCTTCTAGGGATGAGCTCAGAGCAGTTGCCCTGGCATGGCCACCCTCTCCACCTTCCAGGTTGAAAAGCCAATTAGTAAATTGAGCCTGCCCACTCCAGCTTCCAAGATCCCAAGCCACAAGGAAAGGACGCCACATTTCAGCAGCTATCAATCCCTGTTACCCTGCAAATGGAAAAGAAGCTGAGGCTAGGCAAAGCAGCCAGGATCCATCTCATTGATCTCTGCCCAGCACAACCCTATCCATTCAGGGTGTGCATTTGAATAAAACAAACAATACATCATTTGCCAAACAAAGCACACCGTGCTTGAGACACATACCCAGGCTGCTGTTGAGATTCCTGGAGACAATATGCTCCAGGAAAAAAAAATCCCCTGGGGAATAGGCTGAGCATCACTTAGGCGGAACAGAGCAGATAGAGGGTCGATACAGAGCACAAGGCCCCAGGGTCTCACCTTCAGGTCCTGCTCAAGGGTGGACCTCAGCTTTCCTCAGTTGGACACAGGTTGGGCCTCATTTTCTTCTTTTTCTTTTTTGTTTTTGTTTTTTTCGAGACAGGGTTTCTCTGCAAAGCCCTGGCTGTCCTGGAACTCACTCTGTAGACAAGGCTGTCCTCGAACTCAGAAATCCACCTGCCTCTGCCTCCGAAGTACTGGGATTGAAGGCATGCGCCACCACTGCCCGGCTGGGCCTCATTTTCTATGGCCCAGCATCATGAACAGTGCTTCAGGTTCAGGAAGCAGGGGATGAGGGATCAGTCTACTCAGCTCGGAATGGGAGGCAGGCACTGAATTCCTGATCGCTGACGTGTGCCAGGGGGAACTCAGGTAAGACTTATTTTTCTTAAGTGCCTCTGGTGCCCCATCTCTAAATAAGGAGACGAAGCACACTACATCCTAGGTGGAGGGAGGCCGGAGGCGACTTCAGCTGTTGGCAAACAGAAGGATTCGTACAGAAAGATCTATTTCTGGTGACGTTAAAATATACAAGGAAAGTCACTGAGAAAATAGCTAGAGAGTAGTGTCTCTTTTTTCTCCTTTTATTTGGTAATGATGCGTTTTCGGGACAGCTTCATTAACATGCAACGAATTCAAACTCGTGTGCACAGGTGTCGGGCTATGTCTGTGTTTCAGACCTAGCGATTGCCCTATGGGGATGGGTAGGTACCTAGGTCAGAACGGGCTGGGAGAGCAAGGACTGAAGAAGAACCTAGAGGCATCGGTGCTGACCACCATGACTTTGGACAAAGGGACTTCAGAGAGCTTCCTAGCTCCTGAGCCTGCACTTCTCTATTCGGTCAGCTCTTGGCAAACGCACATTTATGCTCATTCCACAGGCCAAGACCTCTTCCCGCAGGCTCCCTCCTTCTCCTGCTGCAATTGTGTCTCTTTTCCATGTCCTGCAAGGTGAGACCAGCCAGGGTGTTGTGAGTGCCATGACACTCTCCTTCCTCACTCTTTTCCTGGAGGTCTCATTCCTACCTCTGCACAGATTTCCTCCAATTCCAAAGGAAAACTTAAAATGTGGGCTCCTGGATAGGCTAAGGTTCTTTGGATGAAAGTCATGATTGCTAGGGCAAAGGAAAGTTTCAGGATTGTGTCCTCCAGAGAGGTCAACGTTCACCACGAGAAAATTTATGGGCCTATTCATAGCAGCTTGGCTTGTGGAAGCAGGCAGACACCCTGACCCTGAGGAGCCTATGTTTCTGATATGACGGGTTTTGCTGAATCTTAAGATGAACAGGTTAGCTCAGAAAGGCTCTTTAAGGGCTATTTGCTTCTGTTGAACAGACCTAATCCCCACCTAGGAGAGTCAAGTGCTTGTACTGCACACCCCACATCCCACAACCTGGCCTCATCCTCGGCCTTTGAGCCAGCATCGACTCCAGGAACACCTGGTCACCCTAGCCAGAACCTCTAGGCCTTGGTTCTTAGGGTACCTAGGACTGGTGTCATGATCTATCCTGCAGGCTCAGTCTCCCTAAGCTACCCTCTGCTTAGGGTCACACCTGGAGCCGTCAGCTCTTTCCTTAGTCTCCAGCCACATTACAAACAGAAGCCAACACACTCGGCTTTTTAAAACCATGCATGGCGAGTGCTTGACTTACTGAGTTATCCTCCTCGCCCCAAATTCCCAGGTTTCGAGATAGGAGAGGGATCACTTAAGGCTCTCAAACCTATGAAAAGTAGTCTGCTAACACGTGTTTCTACAGAAAGAACTGCCAGTGTGTTTCAGAATCTCCGAGGGAGGCACTGGTCCCTCAGGCAGGTCCAGACTTGGCTGGTGTCTCTGAGATTGCTGAGCCCCAAAGCTCTGTCTTTTCCTATTCCGCTCTGACCCTGCTCCAGCTAGCTGCATCCAGACACCTGCTGTTCCCCAGGCAGGAGAGGCCACTTCCCGCTGAGAGGCAAGCTCACAGAAGCCTCTCTGTCTGAAATATGTCAGTCAGTTCTGTTGGCTGCCAAGAAAACATTCACACCCAAGCCTGCCCTCCTCAGTGAAACCCTTCCGGTTCTCCACAAGTCCATCCCACCTGTTCTGCCACTGGATCACCCCCCTAGGCCTCCCTTGGGGCGGTAGCTTCCTTATCCCCGAGGGCCTGGGACATCCATAGGACAGTCACTGTCATAATTGTAGTGCTTAAGCATGCTGTGTGTATGGTGTAAGTACTAATAAAGATTTAAGCATTCTGCTTGCCTCTTCTTACAGACCATCAAACACTGCTAGCATTTTGGGGGGAAACTCAGAAAGAGCCTTTGAAATATTTCTAGATTGCTAAGAATAGCCCTCACTCCCCTCAGCAACATACAAAATTATTACATTTCTGATTCTTGCACTTTTATATCATATTTGAGCCCAAGTTGGAACTTCGCTTTAAAAAAAAACTGTTTAAATGAGTAGGCCGATGACATCACCCACAGAGGACTGCTATGTTAAAGCCTGCTATGTGGGCAAAATAAAATGTACTGAATTACCGATGCACTGATCAAGAGCCACTAGGAGCTCAGGCAACAAAGAATGCTAAGTCAACGGAGGCTGGAAGTTAAGGACAGAGTGACTGGCTGTGTCAGAGCACCCCCATCTCGCACTTAAGTGTCTTCTGTTTGTGTAGGCTGCTTTTAGGTCCCCGGAAACCACTTGAGGAGGAAAGCAGTCAGGAACAAGGATTGCATCCATTTGTAACAATGCAAGATAATGTAGCTAGAGACCGGGAGGGTTTTTTTGTTGTTGTTGTTATTGTTTTATCAGTGAACGGCACAGTACAATGAGGACTATGGAAGAGTTTTATCTACGAAGCTAAATATTTTATGCTCTTTGAGAGAATACTTGCAAGCTTTGTGTTCATTAAAGGAAGTACCCTACAGCAACGATTCGCTGGCCCAGACCCAGTGTCTGTGTACCCTTGGATGCAACAGAAAGGACCTACACCTTCTGGCTGCTTATTAAATCACACCGACTGCCTCCCCTGTAACTGGGAGAGAGCTTCTACATCAGAGGACTAAGGTGTTTGGGTCTGGATTCTATAGCTGATGCAACCATATGCCACCATGCTTTCTAGAACGGACTCAGGCATGGCCCTCGTTCCTATCTTCCGCTCAGGCGTGCGCAAGATATAAGACTCTACGCTCCCTCTGAAAGAGCAAGTGCAGGAATGAGAAACAGCACCTTGGTCTCTGCGAGTCTAGCTCACTCCTTCATTGTCTAGAACAACTGCCTCCCTCTTTTCCTTTCTCCTCTCTCCGCCCCTTCTCTCTCCTCCCTGTTTGTAGAAGATCAGGTTGAAGGGAAACTGGGGCAAAGGGAGAAAGACTGGAGAGAAACTTGGACAAGAAGTGCTCTCAGCTGGGCTTGTTCCCCGAGGGGGGTCCCCTTGGGTCTCTAAGGGACCTGGAAAGTAGTCTAGGATATTCTGTAGAAGGAAGCACTTTATCCATGGAGGAAGCTAGAGGCTTTCCCACTTATAATGGCCCATCACTTCTCCCCTTAAAACAACTAGCCCATGATCCACAGTATGTTCTAGAACACATGATTGATATGGAACTGTTAACAACGGTTCTCAACATGTGAATTTGACTCCTTTGGGGAATCAAATGACCCTTTCACAGAGATATTACCTAATGCTACTGAAAAACACAGATATTTACATTAAGACTCCCAAGTTGTGAAGTAGCAATGAAAATAAGTTTATAGTCAAAGATCACCACAACATGAGGTTGGGACTCTATATTAAAGGGTCACAGCATTGGGAAAGTTGAGAAGCACTGAACTAGGACAAGGCCAGTTATAGGAAATTATGCTATGAGAAAATGGCCTGCTGGTATCCTCAAGCCTGATCAGAGCCCCTGGCTGTGTCTGCCTCCATGTGCCCTTCTCTACCCACAGGGAAGTAGGCTGCCTCCAAGACTCAAAGATCAGTATCTCTGGAGAAGACTCGGCCCTCCCTATGGATGGAAATCCCAACAACAGAACTAAATAAAAGCTGGTTCGCATGATGGGAATTTCAGATAGGCAGGTGGAGGTAAGGAGAGAGGACTCCAGGCAAAGTATCAAATCCTGCAGGTGGGTGTCCAGCTTTGAGGTTGGCCTCAGAGTTTCACAAGATACCCATGGCAGATAGAGCTCCCCACTTCCAGGCCCCACAGAGGGGGCATCATGCTCTTGGGATAGCACTTGGGCTTGTTGGCCTTGAGTCAAGGTCAGGGCCTTGTGTACAGAGAGCAAGCAGCCTTCAGAACAAACTGCTTAGAGGCTGGCTGGGGGTGGGGGTGGGGCCACAGCCTGGAAACTCCAGGTCCTTGGAGTGGGAGACAAAATAAAATGACACATTCTAAAGACCACTTGTCATAATACACTGCAATCAAGCATCTATCCAAACAGGAATCCAGAAAGCTAGTAGAGGGAAAAAAAAAATGGAACTAATTTTCTTCTCAGTATAAATGGTGACTAACGTCCAGCTGGAAGTATCCAAATAGATCCAAGTCCTAACAAAAATTATATCTGTTTCTTGTCTAGAAACCCAGCACCTGCCCCAAGGACATCGTGACAGAGACTTGGACACTCTCAAGCTCTTGGTTCAAGTGAGGAGGTCCCTGAATGAACTGCAAGCATAAGCCAAGTCTTTGCTGTCTGTCCCTTCTACTGCACCAGAGCCTTTGTATCTAGGTGTACCACCTGTTCTAAAGACTGGAGTCCCTGGGCTGTGAGGATGGCTCAGTAGGTGCTTGTCATATGAGAAGATCAGATCTCTAGCACCCATGTACAAAGTCAAGTGTGGTGGCAGGCACCTGTCACCCAAACACAAGGGAATCCTTGGGTCTCACTAGCGCATCAATCTAAACAAAACAGTGAGCTCCAGTCCAGTGAGAGGCCCTGGCTCAATAAACAACAAGAAGAGAGCTGGGGAAATGGCTCAGTGGCTCAGAGCACTTACTGCTCCTGTAGAAGAAGCCTGGGTTCAGTTCCCAGCACTCATTTGGCAGATTACAACCACCTTTAACTCCATTTCCAGAGGATCTGACTCAGGTGGGCATGAGGCAAGTATACAGTGCACATACAACAAGCATGTGGGCAAAATACTCATAAACATAATATAAAATGAATATCTTTTTAAAAGACGATGGAGGAACAACACCAGACACCTTCGAACCTCTGACAAGGGGGCATATATGGGTAAGTATTCCTGTGAGTTTGCACATGTGAGCACACACACACACACACACACACAGAGGAGGGGTGGGAGAGAAAGAGATGGGGTAGAAGTATCACACCTGCTTAGGGTGATACCAGAGGATCACATCCTTCTGACACCATCATTTCACCTCAAAGTGTTTGCCCAGAGCCCCAGTTTGTGCCATCTCCCTTAGGAAACAAAGATCTGTCTGTTCTATTGGTGGCTCTGTTCCAGGCAGGGTGGCATGGCTGAAGAGCCCTCTGCGCTAGGCCTCCTACACTGTTCCTGTATAGGCTCCCACGCCACTGCCTCTGCTCTCATTGCCCATGAATTCTTTCTCTTCACAACCCAGACATCCTGAGTCTCAGATACCCTGTAATAGTCTGGCCATCCCTGAGCAGATGCAGAATCACACATCTGCTGCAGGAGCTTGTGGCCAAACTATTATCCCCACACTGGATCATCTAAGAGATCAGAGTCTGTGCTGCCTACACTCAGACCAGAGGCCCAAACAATCTCTCCAATCAATATGCCACTCTTCACCCCAGTCTACTGACACCCAAATATCTGTCTACAGGCCAGCACAGCTAAGGACCAATTTTTAATTGAGTTTCCTTCCTCTTGATGGAGTTTCTATCTGTTTGCAGAGAGAAAAAAGAAGACTCCCTATTGTTATCAATACTTGATACCAATTCTGTGACAAGCTAGATTAAATGCACTCTTGGTTGTATTTAAAAATGATTTTAAAATAGGTGACCAGTCTTTAAAACTACTTTATATGGCCTCTCCTTCATTGGGAATCAGTATAAAAGGATATCTTAATTTGTTTTTCTGAATTACATGGCTAAGAGTTTTTTTTTTTATTTCATAAGCTTCACCAAACCCTTTGAAGTATTTATTTATGTAGCTGAAAGAAAGAAACCCATATTTCTGGCAGAGAGCCAGACCCAGTGAGTACAGAGGCTGGGAACCACATCAAAAGTCCCTGTGTGGCACACCTGGATGGGGTGGACCCCAACAGGTGAGATTTGTGAAACAGCAACAGGACCTGAGAAAAGAAAAAGGGGGCTAGGTGGGTAATTCCCAAAGGAGGACCCTCCACCCTGCATCCAGCATCAGCCCCCACCACCTGCCTCTCCTGGAGAATTAGAAACATTGCATATTCCTATCACCTTAGGTGTGTGGTTTATACATCCCAGCCATCTGGAGAGCAGGTGCAATCTAATCAGAGGCCCCAGGGCAGTGGCTCTCAACCTTCCTAATGCTGTGACCCTTTTCTACAGTTCCTCATATCGTGGTGACTGCCTACTATAAAATTATTCTGTTGCTACTTTATAGCTATAGTTTTGCTACTGTCATGAATTGTAATGTATGTATCTGGTATGCAGCATATCTGACATGCAACTCTAAAGGGGTCAAACCCCACAGGTTGAGAACCACCGCCCTAGCACCTAGAGAAGTTCAGAGATGTTCCTGAGCTGCCCTGTTCTCTGGAGGAGAACAGTTAGGCCCAGAGCGTTTGGGAGCCATCAACAGCTTCATTGTTTTATGTTATGGTTGCAAGGCAGACCTTATCATGCTCCCATTTCGAGTGCTTCCTTCTGGGCTACACTACCTCTTGGTGCTACAGTTGCCTTGTTTCTGCCTGGCTTCACACTAGGCCACAAGCCCAGGTTAATGTCCACAGTAAGCTGTAGTTTTGCCTCACAGATCACTAACATCAGAGTCAGTGGTACATGACGGGGAATGAATTCACTCCTGGTGCACCATAAGTGAAAGCACTATGAGATTAAATAGCTAAATTATGCAAAATTTACATAATCATTCAGCTCACTGTGAAAAAAAAATTAAAGTTGCCTAATACGCCACATCATATTGATCCCAACTATTCTTTCAGGTTGCACACAAAGAAAGACTCTATGCACTAACATGATTTTGCTCACTTGCTGGACAACCTTAAGAGTCATTTCTCAGTTACCATCTACCTTTTTAGAAACAGTATCTCTTGTTGACATGACTCACCAAATAGGCTAGGCTATCAAACCCAGCAAGTCCCAGAGATGCACCTGTTTCTGCTTCCTCAGAGCTGGGATTGCAAATGTGCAGCACCACACCTGATATGTTTTATGTAAGTTCTTGGTCTCGAACTTGGGTCCTTTTGCTTATAAGGCAAACACTCACTGAGCCATCTCCCTGGTCCTATGTTGGTTTTTACCATGTACGATGCATACAGCATTAGGTACTTTAGGAAACATACCCAGTTTCCTGGGTGTTGATCACATGGTTTCTAATGTATATGCATCCTCTGACCCCATCTCAGTAGCCATACAAAGTACTGATGGTCAGTCCACTCTTAAGGAGTGAGCATCATTGTCTGAACTTAAGTCATTTAAACAAGACCACACCAGTGGCAGGATTCGAATCCAAGTCTAAACCCAAAGTCCAAGGTCTCAAAGACATACCCTTTCTGGTGGAAGAGCTGAGCTGTTAAAACAAATCACCTAGAACCCTAAGGTAGACTTGAACAAGTACTTTAGAATAGGGCCAAATGTCCTTTCATAGAACCAAGAGGAAGAGGGACTTCTCTCTGGCAGAGGGTCCAGAGAGGTTTTAGGAAGGCTAAGTCACTTGACAAATTGAGCTGGAGGCCGAACAGGGTCCATGTCTTATGGTCTAGAGAGTTGGGGGCCTTCTGGGAGACCAGACCCCAGCACTATTTGCTAGGAAACAGCAAGCCAACTATGACCTACATTGCACAGGGCTTTCTCAGGTGACTCTTAGGGGCTAAGAGGCCTGACTCTCCTCTAACAGCCTCATTCCCTTCTGTTTTGGATCAGAGCATCCCCAGGTAAGACCCAAACACCATAAACAAGAAAATGCATCATCGAGGGACGAGAACATGTTCCTGTTCCCCTACTCCCCCCAAACCCTCCTTCTTGGGGAATCCTGTAGGGCCTCTTTGATTTAGTCTCCCCTTAAGAACTGGCCCTGTATCTATCTCCTTTATGGTTTGTCTTCTCTTTCCATGATCCAGCGCACATCAATATACATCGCAACAGAGATCATTGTTGCTTTCATTTTACAGTGAGCCATTAGTATTCTATGCCTCCATCTGAAAGCTTATAACATTTCTATGGAAAGCACAGAAGCTCATTCACACAAACACACATGCTCCAGAGAGCCTTACACATAAGCGCACATGCTCCAGAGAGCCTTACTTCCACCCAACAGCAGCCAGCAAGAGACTGCTTCCAGGCACTGAGCTCGCAGTCCTGTCCTAACCTAAAGCCCTGCTCAGCATCCCCTTTAGAAGCAGGAAGGAGGCTAGTGCATTCAGAGGACAGAAGACAGCCTTTGGAGAAGTTAGGTGAGTGTGTGGAGTGGGGGCAGTGAAGGCACACCTGTGATTTGGGACATGTTAGGAGTGAGGTTGTTGCCCTAGAAGAAAATACCAGGTGCACTACAGAACATACCTCAACCTACAAATTTGTCTCTGACCAGCAGGGGCCTGGTTTCAATAAATGTCCTCGGAGATGGAGCCATGAGGACCAATGAGGGACAATCAGGCACAGAAGCACAATTTGACCTACTGAAATGGCTTCATGCCCCTTCCCATACCTCCCTGCACTTCCTCCAGGTCAAGAGATTTGCATGCAGGGCTAGGAATGCCTAGGGCTGAGGAAATCACTCCCAGGACAGAGTTTCAAGGGCAGAGTTTCAAGTCTCCCTCCAGGCTATCTCAGAAGTGGTAGGGCTGCTGACCCAGGAGCACTGCTGGGCCAAGTGTGCCTCTGCAGCAGAGACAAATGAGTTTCCATGCTGGGAACCAATGGCCGACTTGATTCTAACCTTGTGACCAGGCTCTAGGAAGCATCCAAGGGCAACACCTCCTTACTGAAACATCAGGGCTGATTTGCTTGAGAGGTTCTGGATTATCAAATCCAGTTTGTCCAATGACCTGGCCTTTCAGTAAAACAAAGAACTGCTACCAACTTCCAAACCAGAAAACTGTTGGGTTGTGTTGAGGGGTCGATGATGATCCACAGACAGCACTGATCTTAAGAAACTAGGACCTGGGCCCAAACCTGGCATTCAGGGGACAGAAACCTTCTCCCTGATAATGTGGACCCCACTTTTTACACAAACCAACACCTGGCCTTTTTTTTTCCCAGGGCCTTGAACTTGCACTGAGAGACCCAGCCTATTGTCCATGTCCTGAAAGCTGAGGGACCTTGGCAACCACCAGCAACCTACTGTTTCATGCCCCCTTTGGCTTAGTCCCTGAGCTTTGGAAAACCATTCCCACCCTCATTCCCCAACTCCTTAACTAGCATAGGTTTTTACGTTGTAGGAAAATAAATGCATAAACATCGCTGCAAAGGTGTCCAGGCACCTTGGGTCACAAGGCACTTAGGTGCAAGGACATCACTGACTGGGCAGGAGACACATTCATTTCTAGAACACATTGAGCACCCTTTGTTGGTCTTCCTTCAAACTCTCTGACACAGTTAAGGCTCCATTTTCTTTCTGTAATTTCTGAGGTTCCAACACTTACAGAGTCGTTGTAACTCAATATAAACCTGCAGACATCACACGCTAACCTCTCTAGAACGATAGATACTTCATGACTGGGAGGAATTTAGGTCAGGTCCAGTTCTTAGTCCTCAGGCTTGGCTCTACCTCATCACCCTGTGGGTCTCCAAGCCTTCCCCAGATGGTCCCAGGAAACATCAAGATGGGTACCGCTGGCCTTTGGCTCCAGGATCTCCTCAGGTCCCCCTTCGGACTGCAATTCCTGGCGTCAGACCTGAGCTACCTGCCAGGTTTTCCCACCTTGACCCTGAATCTCCAACTGACGCCTGCCTGGGAAGGCACCGGCCCTAGACCGGCCGCCAGCATCCCCGCAGCGCCCCCGCTGCACCGGGAGTTGGCGCAACTCGAGTCACTTTCTGGAAAAGCTCCAGTCTCAAGCCCTGCGTGCGCAGCCCCCAACACACTGGTTGGAACCCCCTCCCGTTTCCACTGCGTTCACACACGTCCCCAGGTTGCCGTCCTCTTCCCTCGGTCGCCACCCACAGACACACGCCCTCTGTGTAGCTGTTCACCGAGAGAGCTGTCGAGGTGGTAGCCAAGTTCGGACCGCGCCTAGGGCAGGTAGCCGGGGTCGCGAGGTCTCCAGTCGCTAGCACCCTGTGCACTAGGAGGATGGCAAGGACTTGGCTCGGACGAAGCTCCGGGACACGACCCATCCCTCCCTGGCAGTGGCCCAGGATATCCCGGTCTGCTCAACGTGCACGGGGAGCACGGCCAGCTCCGGACGTACAGCCATCCGCCCTCACCGCTCCACTTACCTCCCGGGGACCGGTGCTGTCGCGCCGATCGCTCCGCCGCGGCGACTCCGCATCTCCCGGGCGCCCGCCCGCCTCACTCCGCTCCGGGGCGCCCGCTGTCCCCGCCGGCGCGAGGCAGGGTCTTGGGGTCGCCGGCGCGAGGCAGGGTCTTGGGGTCGCGCGTGGGCAGTGAGGTACCTGCGCCGCCGGTGACTTCTCCCGAAGCCCGCAGCCCGCAGCCCGCAGCCCGCAGCCCGTAGCCCGTTGCCTGCAGCCGGCAGCCGATATCCCTCAGCCCTACAGGAGAGCAAAAAATCTGTCTGGCCCGGTCAGGCCGCCTCCAGCACTGGGCTAGGGCTCCGACTCCGGCTCCCGGCTCCAGCTCCACGGCGGGGGCGGGGCTGTGGCGCTGCTAGGGGCGACGGCGACGCCTGGTGCCTGACTCTGGGAGCGCACCGCGGGCGCCCACCCTCCTGGAGCTTTGGCCTTTACACTGGGAGGATGCAGGCACATGCTGCCCTCTCTGGGGAGCCCCTCTCCTGGCACTCTGACTGGACACTGTTATCAGGGAGGGTCCTGAAAAGTGATGACACTCAGATAAGCTGTAAAGGAAACTCAACATCTCTCCTATTCAGTCTTAGCCCTGGACACCGCGAAGTATTGTGGCACTTTAGGTTTCACAACTGGCAAAGCAAGGCTGCGACCCGTGGTAACAGTCCTGCTTCAGAGAAGTTGGCAGAGCTGAGAAATGTCCTAGACACTCCCTCCCAGAAAAAGAGTGTGCGGGCGCCCCAGGGTGGGTGCTGTAGGGTATACGATTAGTGAGAAATGTCTGGCAAAATTAAACACACATGGAGCAGAGCACAGTATAGGGACCAGATCTGCTGCTTTGGGGACTTACTTCAAAGTGGTTTAGTTTGGAATGTAAACGAAGTCCAGCTTGATACAACCTAGAACTGAGACTCGAGGGGAAATAATCTAGATCAGGTTGGGCTTCAGGCATGCCCATTGGGGGTTGTTTGGATTGTTAATGGATAAAGGGAATCTCATTCCACTGTGGGCAGCACCATTCCCTAAGACAGGGGTCCTGAACAGTGAAAGAGAGAAGGCTAGATGACAGTGGGCAAGCAATCGAGGGTGTGTTTTATCTATTTGCTCTTGACTTTGAGGTGATGTCTGAAGTTTCCTCCTGGACTTCCCTGAAATAGTAAACTGTAACTTGGAGTTGTAAGTCAAAGAAATCCTCTCTTCCAGAATTTACTTCCCTCTGCCCCCCAGATATTT
Organism: Montemys delectorum; assembly: GCA_019843815.1. NCBI lineage: Eukaryota > Metazoa > Chordata > Mammalia > Rodentia > Muridae > Montemys > Montemys delectorum. Next base: position 16,749 of record JADRCD010183222.1, read on the forward strand.
TTTTTCCCTCAGCAACAGAAATAAAACTAGAACAAGGACATGCTGACTGGAAGGCAGAAAGCACAACAGAGCCATGGTGTTTTGGTTCTTAGTTCTGAACCTGTTTGGTTGGGCCAGGGCATAGCCTCATGACGATGTTGTTTCTGTGTTAGGGGCCTTGCTTGCAGAGCTTATAAACGAAGGAGGGATAAGTAAACGAATGGCAAGAAAGAGGCATGTATAGGATGTATCCTCACTCTGCGTTTTACTGCTGTTAGAGTTGCAGAGCCAAGCTGACTTACAAGATGACAGTTTCAAAGAGGCATCAGTCACTCCTCAGTCAGCTGGGGCCTGTATTGGACAAAGCTGTAGACTGGAAGTCTGAAGAGCTGTGACCCTCCAGAGTACTAAGAATGTTCCTCCTTTCCCACCATTCCAGGACCCAAGCTCAGTCTTCTTTCTCTGCCCCCCACACCCCATCTCTGAAGATCTGAATGGAGTCTTCTTTTTCCTTTCCTGCCTCATTCACCCCTGCTCCTGGGGCCTTCTCCAGAGCTGTAACACCTTCTTATGCACATCATTCAGAAGCATGTGGCCTTCCAGACACCTGCAAGCTCAGTTCTTCCCACACCTGCTACCAATTCAGCTCCAGTTCTTGTTTTCTGGGCCTTGACTCTGCCTCTGCGCATCTCGAATGCAGTCCCTTCTCTTCCTCGCTGGGCTTGCCTCTCCTATGACAGCACTGTCCTCTTACATCGGACCCCCTGAGTAAACCTGACTGCAGTGATGCTGTGCCCAACTTCCCCAAAGACTCCTGACCCCTTGCGTATCTAATGCAGCCATGGTTCCTCTTTCTCAGTGCTTGAGAAAAGCTGCTTCCTGCCTAGGTCCCTCCTCCTTGGCTAACTTCCTATCAATTGTCTTCCCAATGCCCCCACACCCCTCTTCTCTCTTGTAGCCCTCATCACTAACATCACTGACTGAGTCAGGTCCTTTTGTTGTTGTTATTTTGAGACAGGGTGTCTTAGTTAGGGTTTCCATTGCTATGAATGGAAACATGACCAAGGCAACTCTTATAAGGGGCAACATTTAATTGGAGCTAGCTTACAGATTAAGAGGTTCAATCCATTATCATCAAGGCAGGAAGCATGGCAGCGTCCAGGCAGGCATGGCTCTGGAGAAGGAGCTGGGTGTTCTACATCTTGTTCTGAAGGCAGGCAGGCAGAAGACTGGCAAAGTCCACTGTCTTAGTTAAGGTTTTGCTGCTATGAATAGACATCATGACCAAGGCATTTCTTATAAAGGACAGCTTTTAATTGGGGGCTGGCTTACAGGTTCAGAGGTTCAGTCCATTATCATCAAGGTAGTGTCCAGGCAAACATGGGGTAGGAGGAGCTGAGAGTTCCAACTCTTGTTCAGAAGGCAGCTAGGAGAAGACAGGCTTCCTGGCAGCTAGGACCAGGGTCTTACAACCCATGCCCACAGTGACACACCCATTTCAACAAAGACACACAGGAAGTGTGTCTTAGGAAAATAGTATCACTCCCCGTGGGCCAAGCATTCAAACATATGAGCCTATGGGAGCCCAGCCTATTCAAACCACTACAGAGGGTCTCACTATGTAGCTCTGGCTGTCCTGGAACTCACTATGTATACCAGGTTAGTTTTGAATTTACAGAGATCCTCCTGCCTCTGTATCCCAAGTGCAGGCATTGTTTGCTCTTTCGGTAACTCTCTCTTCATTTGCCCCAGGGCTAGAAATGCCATCATCCCAGGCTGTGTCCTTCCCACCTTCTATTCCTGTAACAGGAGACACTCCCAACAGTCAGAACTCACAGTGAACATGTGGGCTGGCAGAGCAAAGCAGGACAGTCCCCAGCAGGCAGCAGCAGGTTACCTGTCCAGTGCTCAGTTGGGCAGACAGATAGTTTCCTCCAGAGTGTGTGTGCCCTCAGGGAACAGCCCTAGGTTGGGTGTGGCCAAATGGCCCAATGATCATCACCCAGCTCTGGACTTTATTGCTGCTAGAACTGTAGATCCAAGCTAATGTTAAAGATCGTGACAGTTTCAAAGCCCTGATAAGCTTGTTAGCACAGCAGAGGTGGGGAGGCAGAGGCTGTTATCCACCAAGAGGGAATGTGTCGCCTTAGTCAGACATCTGCTCTTGGAAAGTGACAGTCTTGGGAACATGATGAGGAGGCAGATGGCTCTTCTCTCCCAGTAGTATCTGCCCTGTTGGACCCCAAATGTTATTCTAGGAATTAAGTGGTATTCCTCAACATCTACTGAAGTCTACAGACATCTCATCATTCAGGCATGGGTTATCCTTCATTAAATGTGCCCCTCATTTGGGCTCGTGACTCCTATTAGCATCAGTTAATTCTCTTCCTCTCATCCTAGATGACAAAGGCCTCCTGCTTCACTCCATCCTAAATGCCCTGTTACTCCTGTCTTTTAGTATCTGAGACATAGTCTCTCTGCCTGACTGAGCGAGCCCCTCTGAGGCTTTCCACGTACCTCTCTGCCTCCTGAGTTCTCCTCCATATTTGG
>JADRCD010183223.1:0-41134 GCA_019843815.1 Montemys delectorum
GGGGGGGGAGGGAGGGATAAAAAAATCTTTTATAGATATTTTCTTTACTTATATTTCAAATGTTATTCCTGTTCCTGATTTCCCCCTTTGGAAACCTCCTATCCCCTCTCCCCTTCCCCTGCTTCTATGACAGTGTTCCCTCACCCACCTACCCACTCCCACTTCCCTGTCATGGCATTCCCCTACACTGGAGTATAGAGCCTTCACAGGACCAAGGGCCTCTCCTCCCATCAATGTCTGAAAAGGCCATTCTCTGCTACATATGTGGCTGGAACCATGAGTCCCTTCATATGTACTCTTTGGTTGATGGTTTAGCCTCTGAGAGCTCTGGGGGGGGGTCTGGTTGGTTGATATTGTTGTTTGTCATATGGGGTTGCAAACCTCTTCAGCTCCTTCAGTCCTTTCTCTAACTCCTCCATTGGGGACCCTGTGCTTAGTCCAATGGTTGGCTGCAAGCAACTACCTCCGTACTTGTCAGGCTTTGGCAGAGCCTCTCAGGAGACAGCTATACCAGGCTTTTTCAATTCTTTTCTTATTTCCCAACCAACTTCTCTCAAATGCAAGAACTCCTCCTCTGTAGTTATTTCTGTTTTATATCTATTTATACTGTTGTTTTACATATAAACAATGCTTTTGTATGTGTGTGTATGTGTACAACCTATTTAGTATAATTGTTTGCACCCTAATTTGCATGTGTTTAGGGCTAACCTGTTTTGATTGGTGTCTTATTCCCCAAAAAAGAAAATAAATTGTAAAAAAAAAAATGTTCTCTCTCTCTTAGTAGGCATTGAATGCTTATAACTCTCTATCTTGTGTTAAGTCTCAGATAGGTGGTACTCTTTGGAGGTTTTGCAAAGGCAGTTGGTAACACCCAGAGGAATCTGTCTCTCACCAACTGCCTTTGTCTTTAGCTTCTAAATCTTTTCTTCCAGTGGTCTATGATGCTCCCTGAGCCTTAGGTGTCGGGGGCTATTGTAGATAAGTTGTATTTAGGACTGAGTACATCAATATCCTTCCGCATTTTGGCCAGTCTAACAGCTCCATCTGCTGCTCCAAATATAAATAAATAAATAAATAAATAAATAAATAAATAAATAAATAAATAGCTTCTCTAATGAAGGGAGAGAGCTCAGTGATTTCTGGGCATACAGAAGAGTATTTAGAAGGAAGTTGGGAACTATCTTGCTTCTGTATTATGGCACTAGGACATTCTCTTCTAGCACCTATGCCTACGTCAGCCATGAATTCCCAGAAAGGTTGACAGTACCTGGCATGAGTTTCCTCCATTTGAGTGGACTCTAAGATTAGACGACGCTTGATTGCAAGTGCTACCATTGCATATTTGGGAGTATCTTGCCAATCCCATTCCTTTTGTTTTTCAGGCTTTACAACGAGGTAGGACTTTTCACCTTTGCCAACTTGCATAGCCCCTTCTGACACTCTGAGAGGTGCTCCTCAGGAGAAATGCATCTAGGTGAGTACCAAGTTAATTTCTCTCAATCCTGTGACTGAAGTGTGCAACATATATTCAGCAACAAGATCATACCTTCATTTTCTGATAGCCATGCAAGGGAAACAATGATAACATATGTTGTTTTAAGAACCTCTTGAACTTCCCTGACCAACAGCTGTAGAAGGATTTTAATTCAGCAACATGGCTTCTCTGGCAAGGGATCACATCCAAAGACCTTCTAGATCAATATGATATAGCCAGAATGTAGACATGCCCTTGATTATAGTATAATCTGGCTGTAGTACTGACATGCTCCTAGAACACATCTGTAATCCCTAACAATGAAGGTAAGGTTTGTTTGTAGAAGGAAACAACCATGTTTGAAAGAGACATGAAATTGAGAGGCAGACAAAGCGACAAACCAAAGATTTGATAAAATGAATTGGGTATATCCTATCCCTATAGGATATGCCCATCTCTCAGGAGAACAGCACAGGAAAGGGAGGCTACTGAAGAGCAAGAGAGAGAAAATGGTGTGAATGGGTAGGTGATGGTGGTGGTAGTGGTGGGGGTAGTGGAGGTGTGTGTGTGTGTGTGTGTGTGTGTGGGTGGGTGGGTGTGTGTGGGTGTGTGTGGCGGTTTTACAGAGACAGATTGAAAAGAGAACAACCTAGACATGGGTGAAGACAGGACAAGCCAGGGAATAAAAAGGAGACAGATAAGAACATAAGTTCTTATGAGACCAAGCAGAGTTATTTAGGCAGAAGCTGAGAGAAGCTGGATTGAATCAGTCATCTTACAAGATTAGATTGTAAAGAGGCTAGAAGCTTCCAGGCCCAGGCCTAGGTGTAGTTAGAACAGGAAAAAAATATTGCTCTGGGCTCAACCCAAGCTGTGTATTTGCACAGCTTAGATGTAGCTCTCAACCCATCTGTTCATCAGAGGAAATAAAAGAGACTTTAACAAATAGCTTGGAGGTATTTCCTGCCCACCATTGGTTTTAGAAAGGAGCTTATCCTGCCATGTCTTTTCTTTTGTGACGTTTGAACTTTTTATTCAACTTGACTTGTGAGAGTGCCTTTAAGTTAAAAACCTAAGACATATATGATTACAGCAAATTATATGTGTGTTCCATCCTATACACATTTGATTTCTGAAATGTACTGTCTAGGTTGCTCTTATCTTTCTCTTGACACTCAGTCCTCAGACTCTCCCAGACTTTCCCTTGTATACCTCTACCTAATCCTCTTCATCATCACTGCACCTCAAAACTCACTGTGGGCTTATCTGTGGGGGTTTGTTCCAACTAGTCTAACACAGATTCAGTATATATGTTACTAGAAGATTGAAACTTCTTGAACTCTGTTTTAGATATTTGATGATCTCCAAAATCTATTTAAATTACACATACTCTCCCATTGACAAGTGCCATCCATTTCACTCCCATTTGTAAAGTGACACTGTTGTGCTTTGAGACCCAGGAAATGCCTTCTACAGCTATACCAAGGAACTCTTAGGTATTTGTCATTTTTATTGTGTGTCATTCTCTTCCTTTATGACATTCAGATCTCTCTCTATGGTCCATTTGAATCCAAAGAAATTACTGAACCATATAGGATTCCTTTCACTCTACTTTGATAGGAGACTAAATTTCACACTATTTTTTTTGCCATTCCTTTTGAAGTTTGAAGATATACACTATCTTTGTTATCTTGTTCCCTTGCTGATATAACCACTCATATCATCATGACCCTTCTATCTATGGGCAAAATCCTCAGTTCCAGGCTCTTAAAGGGGAACCTTCGCAGTAAACACTTGTTCATTCATTCCACATAGAAATTACTGTTTATCTTTTTGTCTGAAATCCTATGAAAGCTAGCTTTTTGAGGACAGACTCCAGGATTCCCACCTAGGTCTTGTTTTGTTTTGTTTTGTTTTTTTAACCATCATAACATTCAAAGAATCTCTTCATATGACAGGAGAAACTCATCATCATCAGCTCTGCCAGCTATGGATCCCAGGCAGATGTACTTTATGTGGGCACACAATGTCACAGCATCACTCTGATTGTGGGTATCAAATAGGAGCTTCTTGACTTTTTCTAGAAAATCTGAGAGGTGTCAGAGTACCAAAAATTTTCATATAAGGCTTCAATCTGATGAAGTCTTTAGAAGATGCTTCAATTTTCCAATTCAGAATACGGGATGAGCTTTAGGGAAGCCACAGTATACACAGCCAAGTTTATTCAACAATAAATACCAAGTGTCTAATATTTTAGAAACTAATACTAGTTCTGGAAGGTATAAACATCTTCCTCCCAAGGCAGTAGATGACAAGGACACTCTGGCTGCATGTCAGTAGATATTTATGTTAAAATTTGTACTTACCTTTCAGCAAATGTCTTGATTGCAATGTTTTAAGGCTTTCCTCAAGCTTATGAAAGATATACTGTATCTGCAAGCCTCTTAGAAGCCCAATACATGAGCAATGTACTTGAATCTAAGCCTGGCAGGAGCACTTAAAGACAATCCTGTGCTACTGCTCTGCTTCTTCCTCAAGGCTCTGATTCTATATATTTAGTGTGCCCCAGAATTCTCTAGAGAGATGACTGAAGAGATGATTCCTCAGTTAAGAGTGGTTCCTGCCCTTGTGGAGGACACAGGTTTGGTTCCAGCATACACATGGTAGCAGACAACCATGTATAGTTTAATTTTCAGGGATTTCCACCCCTCTTCTGGCTTCAAGATATGGTGAGTATACATACATGCATGACAAACAACTCATTGCATACAATTCTTCACAAATAAAATGTAGGGAAATATCCTTGGAGAGAGTCATCAGTGGATATGAATGAAGTCTAGTCTGAAAGCATCTCAGGCAGTGTCTGAGCCTGAGCATCTCCATCAAGCTGACTCTGAAGAAGGTGGTCTAGACATTACATATTTAGAAATAACTGACTCTGAAAAAGAATGCCTCAGAAGTTGGAAATGTAGAGGTCTGTGCCAAGAGCAGTATTCTGTGTCATAACTAACTGGGAAAGTCTTTCCTGTCATCTCACTGACATCTTTTGGAACACACAACGGCAAGACAAGATCTGAATAATTTCTTCTTTTTTCATTGCAAGTCTGAGGAAACAGCTTAAGTCAGCCCCAGTGGGCTTGTTGACTGGACCTGTCTCATTAGCCCACCATAATTAAAATATTCAGGGAGGCCAAAATAAGTTGAATTCTTTCCTGTTTCAGGGCTGTGGTTCTTGGGTAACTGGGGCTTCAGAAGGAAGATGTTGATATTAACTTATACTTGATGTTGATTATATACGTTAGACTGTCCCACGTGAGCACCATGACTGGCAGGGAAATGACTCACATGCAGAAAGGAATGACATTAAGATCAGAACCACTTTAGCAGGTACTGGGTCAGACTCTGGCCTCACGGCTTAATTTTCGTATACTTTTAAGGACAGGAAAACTTGGGAAGAGGTTTCCATGTGACAATTATCACAACAAAGCTTTGGACATGGCTACCTACAAACTTCCTAGCAAGGTAGCAAAGCATCTGTGACAAAATAAGCATGAGTTTTATTGACTGATAGATGGTGCTCAGAGTGAGAGCCTAAACATAGGGGGACAGTCTATTGACGGAGGATGCAAAGTACATGGGACCTCTCCTAGTCACTGAAACACTAAGCTCAGGATAAAGGCCTAAACAAAGCTCAGGGTTTGGGAGTATTTAATATGGCTGCCTCCATATAATAGCAAAAAGATCACTAGGTTGCTAGACAATGTCCCGACTACAGCCTTTCAGGAGAAAAAGCTTCATTTTTATTTCCTTGAAGAAAATGTTTAACAAGCCTGATTCCTCCAATGCTTTTCCTAAACTGTACCTCCTACAACAGGTAGAGGGCAGACCAGACTGGGTGCAATCCTGGGCTTCAGAGAAACACGTCATGCCCATGGGTTTTGTAACTGACTCCACTTCTCTAATCCACATTAGCACTTAACCTTTTCCCACTTCTCCATACTTCCCACTTGTCATGTAAACTGCACCACGTTCTGCTTGTTCATAACTCTGTCTGCCCTAGAGTGTTCAAGAGAGCCCTTGGAATCTACACTTTGTGTCTTGTTAATCATCTTAAAGTTCATAGCTGCTGAAAACAAAATCTTCATTGATGTACAGCTTCATTTAATTTCATTCCCAGCCTCCACTATATTGCAGTTCACCAGCACACTGAGAATGGCAGAAAAATTATTTGTAATCTTGTAGCAGCTGTTGCCCTCCATTTAGTTGATGCTGACTTGTGGGCATTCACTCTTTCAATCACAGATTTGAAAGGGCAGTATATTAAGCAGAGCCAGTTTAGAGTTCACTTTTTCCTCCTTTGCTTTCCCCAAACGAATAGAAATATTTTATATTTACATCTAGGTAATGGAGTACCTGGAATTTAGACTTAATAATTCCCTGAGATAAGAGTTAAAACTTAGAAACATTTATATGTGTGTGTTCAAATCTTGTTGCAAAATTAAAAAAAAAATAGTTTCTTCCCTTGGAAGTGTGAAGGTTATCTTTTGAAGAGCCAGTTGACAAAAATCATATTTGACTCATAGCGATTCATTCAATTTCCCACACCATGGCAGAAATTTATTGACAAGCCCAACCTATCATTGGACTTACCACATAGGAAAAGAATATCTGTTGGTGTGTCTTCCATGATTTCATTCATTCATTGTCAGTTAATATGACAATCTGCTCTATGCAAAGAATTGGTTAGATGTAGGGAATTCAGCATTAGTAAACCAGCATGTGTTTTGGATATGGTACCTTTATTACAGAACTTTTACCAGTTGCTCTACTGCATTCTTGTTGCAGATATAGTATAATTTCTTTTTTAGGTATAATTTCTTTATAGTAAAATTATGAGTTCAAGCTTTTCTTTCTTCATGAATATTAAAAATTATAATGTATGACTGGAACACTATAAGAATTATTACAATATGCATCACTTGCATGAGGCTATCTACTTGCCATACATCTGCCTATCTGTTTCTCTATTTATCTATTATCAATTTTCTATCAGTCATTAGCTCTTATCTATCAATAACAAATCTTTTTTTCTCTATCTCTAACTACCTAACAATGAATGTATCTATGTATCTATCTACTATCTCTTTTACATATGGCCTGTCTTTGTGTTAGCATTACTTATAGTAATAAAGATAAAGAACTCCACACATGTTCACCAGCAGTAAAAAGCATGTGAATCCATTTGCACACATAAAATAGTTCTCTTTATTCAATTATAGTTTTACAGCAGGGAAAAGTGACTTACCTTTATGGATAAATCTGCAGGTAATACAAAATGAAAAGATAATTTTATTATAGAAATGCATATTGTAGAGACATATGGTGTGTCTTCATTTATAAGATTTGAAATAAGAAAATAAAAGATACAATTTAGAGTTACTTTCATGTTTATAAATATATATAAAATGTAGAACTTATTGTTAGATGCATGAGGAAGTAGATGCTGCTGTGAGAGAGCATATAAGTGCAGGGAGGGAGAGAATAGTGGGCTGAATAGAAAGGTTTGGTATATTTCATGAAGATTGTTCATGGTGGCACAAAACCCAAGCCCAAGAGGATCAAAGACCTCAAAATAAAAACAGGTACACTGGGCCTTATAAAAGAGAAAGTGGGAAATATCCTTCACACATTAGCACAGGAAATAACTTTCTGACCAGAACATTGATAGAGCAGGTACTCAGATCAACAACTAATAAACGGGACATCATGAAGCTGAAAAACTTCTTGACAAAGGACACTATCAATAAGAAAAAAAATGATAGCTTACAGAATGGGAAAAGAATTTCATCAACTCCATTTCTGATAGATAACTAATATCCAATATATATAAAACTCAAGAAACTAGATATCAAAAAATAATCCAGTTAAAAAGTGGTATACAGATCTAAACAGAGAATTCTCAATAATGGAATATCAAATAGAGATTCCACTATTGAGAATTTCTTAATTACATGTTCAAAATTCTCAGCCATCATGAAAATGCAAATCAAAGCTACTTTGAGATTCTATCTTACACCTGTCAGAATGGCTAGGATCAATAAAACAAGTGACAACTCATACTAGCTAGGATGTGGAACAAGGGGAACACTCCTCTATTGCTAGTGGAAGTGCAAACACATAAAGACACTTAGGAAATAACAGAAATTTTGGACTCAATTTACCTTAAGATCCAGCTATACTATTCCTGAGAGTATATCCAGAAGACACTCCATTCCATCACAAAAACGCTTGCTCAACCATGTTCACTTAAGATTTCTTAATAATAGCCAGAAACTGAAAGCAACCTGCATATCCCTCAACAAAATAATGGGTAAAGAAAATGTGAGTACATTTACACAAAGGAGTATTACTCAGCTATTAAAAAAAAATAACTGACGTCATTAAATTTGAAGACAAATGGGTAGAACTAGAAAAAATCATTTTGACAAAAAAAAAAAAAAAAAAAAAAAAGGCTGGGCAGTGGTGGCGCACGCCTTTAATCCCAGCACTTGGGAGGCAGAGGAAGCAGGCAGATTTCTGAGTTCGAGGCCAGCCTGGTCTACAGAGCGAGTTCCAGGACAGCCAGGGCTACTCAGAGAAACCCTGTCTCGAAAAACAAAAAACAAAAAACAAAAAACAAAAAAAACAAAAGAAAATATAATTTTGAATAAGGCAACCCAGACCCAGAAAGATAAATATGGTATATGTTTGCTTATAAGTGTATATTAGCCATCAAGTAAATGATAACCAAGTTAAAAATCTGTAGATTCAGTGAAGTGAGAGAAAGAGGAGAGGTCTAGGGGAAACTAATGGATCTGTCTGAGAAGAGGAAGTAAAATAGACTTTATAGGCTAATTGAAGCAGGTAAAGCCTGGAATGGGGGGACCAGATGGAGAGAGGAAGGGAGTGTAAAGAGAGTGTGGCGAGAAACAGCTGGAACTGGTGGTCATCTTGGGGACAAGCTAGAAACTTAGTGTAATGGTAACTCCCAGGAATCTTACAAGGATGGCCCTAGCTAAGACTCCTAACAGTGGGGGATAAGGAGTCTGAAGGGTTGTAGCAGGATGAGGTCTCTAGTGGTGGGACAGGGAAACCAACCCAGCCACAAACCTTTGACTCACATTCTGTCCTGCCTATAAAATATTCTAGAGCAATGATGACACAGAACTTGAGGGAGTAGGCAACAAACATTTGATTTGACTTGAGGCCCATTGTATAAGAGGGAATCCATATTGGACATTGATTGGCTAACCAAGAACCAGAGACTACGTAGCTCAGAGACCTAGTAAAGACCAAACACTGATGGTCTAAAAAGAAAAGTATCAATAAAAAGACTCCTAATGATATTCTGCTGTACTGATATAGATAAGTACATTATCCAGTTATCATCAGAGAGGTTTCCTTTAGAATTGTTATTATAGCCATGCTCCCTGACAAGACAGCGATGGCCATGGGTCAGTAAAGCATATGGAGATAAACCATTCTGTACATGGATTAGGGGAAGAATGTGTGTTTTATTCCATGTGAGCAACACATTAATCATGGAATTCTATCAGCTGTGATTGTTAACATATTACCTTAGACTGGATAATAAACACTCATACCACCAGGGTTTCTATGCAGAATAAGCACATTAAAGGAGATCTGGATACTTAAGCTATTTCAGAATTTAGTGTTCTACTTCGGGAGTATGGTAGGCCATGTTTCTTGTTTAAAGGCACCATGTGCCAAATAGGGTGGCCGCAAAGTCATGCCTGCATTTTCTTCTACACTCAAGCAGCAAGTGGGAACAGATTCAGAGATCCATAGCCAGGCATTACATGGAAAGAATGTCCAACTTGGAAGTCTCTTTCAAATCCCTAGTCTCAGAGCTCAGGAAATCTGGGGGAAAAAAAGAGGAGTTAGAAAGATTGTGAGAGCCTGAGAGGATGGAGGACACCAAGAGAACAAGGCTATCTGCATCAACTAAGCAAGGAATATGTGAGCTCACAGAGACTGAAGTAGCAAGCACAGGGCCTACAGGAACACGAGGCACTCTACAAACACATTACAACTATTAGCTTAGTGTTTTTATGGGATGCCTGACTTTGAGATTGATTCAGTTTCTGACTTTCATGCCTGGTCTTGGGACTTTTCTCCTTCTGTTGAGTTGCAGTGTCCAACCTGAATACGATAGATTTTGTTTCATCTTATTTTATTTTGTTATGTTTGGATCTTACCTCTTAGAAGCCTGTTCTTCACTAATGAGAGACAGAAAGGGAGCAGATATGAGGAAAGGGGATGCAGAGGATCTTGGAGGAGTAGAGGAAGTATAATAAGGATATATCACATGAGAAAAGATTCTGTTTTAAAGAAATAAAAAAGATTGAAACAAAGTAGACATTTTATTTGTTATGATAATTGATGATGAGCATAAGCTATTGTAGAGATGATATTTTCATAACAGAAAAAAGTTAAGCAAATAATGTTGGCTGTCCATGTCTACATGACTCAGCACTGGCTGGGAGGAAATAGGTAGTTTTGGAAGGTCAAGTAGGGAGCAAACCAGAGCTTCAGGGAAACAGGAAGAGGCTATTATTCTCTTGGTTCCTCCTTTGGTACTGTTTGGCATTTCTAGGGCTCTTTGTCTTTGGATATCAGTCTCTTTTACTATGACTTTATATTTGTTTTACCCTCTTTTCAGGGAACTTAAACACTAGCATAATTACTAGTAACTCTGCAAAGACATTGCTGTTTTATAACTTCTAAAAGCTGATCTTATGAATATGTACATTTCACAGAAACCTACCTACATATCTTTGCCGATTAAAATTCAGTTTACTTGCGCACACCACTAATTTCTGAAAGAATTTAGAGACTCTGGTAGTAATAATGTGAAATTAAGGCACATGCCATCTGTCTATTGTATTATTTTGCTTTTTTATATGATGGCAAGTTTCCTGATCTACTCCTGTTACCCAGAATTTAGTGTCAAATTGTAATGCTTGCAGAAGTCCTTTCTGTTTCAAATTTTGCTTTAATTCAGTGGTTATTCTTTGAACCTTTAGTCTCTACAACTCCATGAAAATTGTTCACTGTGTTTAGTTAGTCTTAGCTTCTTCTGAAGGATTGAGATCTTATAGTTTAACTCATAAGTTTGATATCCTGCACTTCAGCTTTTGGGAAGACTCAAGTGATGGTTTCATCAGTTTCTTACAAACAGCTAACATTCTGTGACACTATTTTCTTATGATTCATGCATGTCATGATCAGTTATAATAAACATTGAGAACTGTTAAATATTGTATGACCTCCTCCCACCATTTCACATGCCCAGAATAATTTACTTACCATGTATAGTCGCATATGAGAGTGTGCCAGGTAGAGAGAACATTAGGAGATCCTGCTCCTAATGGAGAGTTCAAACTAAGGAAGTTCTGCCTGGCCCACTCCCCACTCACATGAAAGCATCACTGCTTTCTTTTCTTAAGGCATTTCTGGAGTAGATTGGGAATGCTGCTGTGCTTTCCCTCCAAAACCTCATTAAATAACAGGAAATCCTTGCATTCTTAATAAATGAAGTCATTAATTTCAATATCCAAATTCATTTTGGAGTGGGGGCCCATCTGTTTCTGCAAAGTAGCCACAAGACCAATAAGTAAGGACAAAGTGATACATTTATTAAGTGACACATGTTTTGGTATCTTGTGGGACATGTGAAGGATTTGAATGTTTTTATTTTTATAATGTCAGGCTTCTAAATATTTGTTTTATTTGTATAGGCTTATTTATTTTACTTTCTATGTGAATGTTTTGCCTTAATTCATGTATATGTACTGTATACATTTCTGTTGCCCAAAGCAGTCAGAAAAGGGAGTTGGAGCCCCTAAAACTGGATTTATGGATGTTGCTTAAAACTGAACCTGGGTCCACTGTAAGAGCAACAAGTACTCTTTTGTTTGTTTGTTTGTTTGTTTTGTTTTTTTCGAGACAGGGTTTCTCTGTATAGCCCCTGGCTGTCCTGGAACTCACTCTGTAGACCAGGCTGGTCTTCAACTTAGAAATCTGCCTGCCTCTGCCTCCCAAGTGCTGGGATTAAAGGCGTGAGCCACCACTGCCCGGCTAACAAGTACTCTTAACCACTGAGCCATCTCATCTCTCTACCTCCAGACTTAAAAAAGACTTTTACTTTCATGTTTGTTTTAATTGACAGTCAGTTGCCAGGAGACATTAGTGAAAGCAGTAAGAACAGGTCCAAGGCAATCACATTAGTGTAGCTGAAGGCAGTAAGAGTGGCGTGGCTTTACATGGAAGCAGTATAGGACAGGGATTAAGTAGATAGTTTCAGCCAAGAAGATGAGCTGAATATTGTCATAGCAGGGAACACTGAGGATGGAGTGTTTTAAGGCTAGAATAAGTATATCAGAAGTTTTAGTTTGGGCAAGTTAAATTTGAGATGTTGACTAGACATCCAAATAGGTAGATACAGAAGCTGTGTGTGTGTGTGTGTGTGTGTGTGTGTGTGTGTGTGTGTGTGTATGAAGCAAAATGATACCCCATACACAGAAAACTCATAGAGATCTATTTGTGGGCTACATAATTCTGCCAATACAGTTTCTCATTTACCTGACATTTCTACTTTTTTCCCAGTCAATTCACATGTTAATAAACAGAGATATCTCATCTGGACATGATTGTTAATTGTGAAACCTCATTTGGACTGAAATTGTTGTCCCTTATTGTAGTGACAATTTTGGAATTTTGGTTTCTTTAAAAAACACAGAAATATTTCGAGAATATGTTTTCATTTTAATCCAAGGTGTGGGTTACGGGGCTGTTTCAGTTTTTCCACAGTAGCTATGATTTGTCTTGTTCTTTAGCAGGAGACATGATTTTGCCAGCTACAGATAATTTCTGTGATGGTGTAATATTTGAAATTCTGGGGGCTTTTCAGAAGGTATATAAATGCAAGGGCCGTGCAAGGCTGAGTGGGTGGTTGTTGGTGGTTGTTTACTGTTGGTTGCAGTTTGTTAAGTTGTCATGCACAAAGAAGTAACAACAATAAGAATTTAGATGCCTGACCTACTTGTCCTAAGCAATTCAACACCCCTAATCAGCAGGACATATTCTAATGATAATGTTACCCTCTTTCTCCTCTACCCGTTTTTTTTCTCCTATCTAGTGTTTGGGGTTGTAAGGGTGGAATAAAAGGGGTAGAAAAAGGTGGAAGAAAGAAGAACCCACAAAGTAGCCAAGCTCCTTTTATACCTTATATATTGTTTTCCCCTGTTTTTCAAACTTATGGTAGTGGTATATAATATAGGTAAGGTCAAAGGACATCCTCTTATTCTGACATGTATCACTAAATCACCTCACATCTGAGGGAAGAATATAGATGAGAAACATTAGGAAGGGTTAGTGCTGCATATGCTAAACAATATGTACCTCATAAGACTGAGTATTCATGGCTCTGTAGTTATATATTTCATCTTAACCAACAGGCCAAGAAGCAATCTGAATTCCCAATTATCAATAATATTTTAAATAAATTAAAATTATTACTCAGTTTGGGTAATACATTATGTTACTAACCTTTTTGGTATTGATTCAATTTATTTCTTTGACAATTTTATATATGATTTTAATGTATTTGGATGCTCTTTCTGAATTAGTTCTTATAACTGATTCAGTTTTGTCTTAGTTAATTCTTTTCATATCAGAGCTTTGCTAATATTGCCTGGAATTCTAATGTGGAATAACACGTCTTGATTTACTACCTACTTCCTCTGCACTTAGATGAAAGGTGAAACAGCGTTGCTATTTCTCTCTAGGTCTATGAGCGCATACCATGAGTTATGGTGGTTATTTCCTGCAATATACATGTCTAGCTGCTAAACCAATAGTAAACATTTTGTGTATTATTTGAATGTTACACAACTCTGTTCCAAATTTCTCTATTAGTAAGTGTATGTTTTCATATATATGCATATATACATATATTCATACATATCCATCATATACATACACATTACATATACATGTACTACACACATGCATGCACCTACACACACACAAACACACACACATACACACACACACACACGCACACACACACACACACACACACACGCATACACACACACACATGTAGTTAGCCCTAGAACAACACAAATTTGAACTATGAAGGTTCATTTATATCTAGATTTTATGTCACAGTTTGAAAAAAAAATTACCTATCATGAACTATGTAGCACAGAAATTTTGACAAGAATAAAAATTTAGATAAGTTCTGATTGCATAAATTATATGTAGATATTTATCATTTTCTACCATAGTATATATAAAACTATCATTAAAATTAAACCTTATCAAGGTTTATGTACATAAACGCAGATTGTACATGTTATTATTTGCAGTTGAGAGTAGCATGAACAAAGATAGACTATATTATCTAGTAATAAACTGAATTAATTTAATGCCAGTACAGGCTGTATAAATTAAATTTCCAAGTTACTTCCTGGTATTGTTGTTGTGATTTCATAGTTTGGATGGTTGCTTAAAATGTCCTATGATCCAAATTATAACCAGTAAACTGTCTATTGCACTAAAAAGTGTTCTTCCTGAGTTTTTACACATTTTTCACCATATAAAATACATTGAACATTCACAGTGTGCTGAGAAGGCATTCTTGCTATTTGTGTGGCTCATAGAGAGTTAAGGTTTGGGGGAGACATATGTTACGTATGGATTACCAGTTTTAACAGGTCAGCAGTGCTAATTCCTGTTTTGCTTAGGATCAGCAGCACATAAATCTACTGGGGTTCTACTCTTGACATGCTTGAGTCTCCTACTAAGCATCAAGCCTCATGTTTTCAGGATAAAATATAAATTAGTCAAAAAAAAAAGGCACAGAATACCCAGGATAAAATTTGCAGAACTCAAGAAAGTTATCGAGCCAGGCAGTGGTGGCACACACCTTTAATCCCAGCACTTGGGAGGCAGAGGCAGGAGGATTTCTGAGTTTGAGGCCAGCCTGGTATACAGAGTGAGTTCTAGCACAGCCAGGGCTATACAGAGAAATCCTATCTTGAAAAACAAAAACAAAAAACAAACAAAACAAACAAAACAAAAACAAAAACAAAAACAAAAAACAAACAAAAAAAGAAAAAAGGAAAAAGAATAAAAAGTTATTGAGGCAGAGGGTCAAGTGAGGATGCTTCAATCTCATTTGGGAGAGAGAAGAAAGCAGTTGGGAGGGAGGGAGGGGAAAAGGAAGAACCTGTGTGGGAGAGGGGAAGGAGAGGGAAAAAGGAGAACATAATCAGGTATTGGGGGTCAGGAGTGAAGTCCTGAGGGCTAGCAGAATGAATGGAAATATGCAATACCGGGAGGTGGGAGGTAAGGGGACCCTGTAGGATGTACCAGAGACCTGGGAGGTGAGAGTCTCAGGACTCAAAGGGAGGGAGCTTAGATGAAATGTCCAACAGTGGAGAGAGGGAACTTGTAGAGTCCACCTCCAGTAGAAAAACAGGAAATCACGTGTAGGGATTGAGTGTAGGCATGGGGTTGCCATCCCACACCTCTGAGCCAGAATTTTGCCTTTCTAAAAGAACTGCAGGGACAAAAAATGCAGAAGAGACTGAGGGAAAAAAGGTCAAGCGACTGGCCCAACTTGGGATCCATCTCAAGGTTAGGCTCCAAGGCCTGACACTAGTACTGATGCTATGGTGTGCTTATAGACAGGAGCCTAGCATGGCTATCTTCTGAAAGGTCCAACAAGCAGGTAATTGAGACAGATGCAGATACTTGTACACAGCCAATGAAATGAAGTTTGGGACCCTTGTGGTTGAATTAGAGAACTGGAATAAGCTGAATAGGAGGGTGACCCTGTGCCCTTCCCCCAGCCTTGAGAAGGCTAAATAGACCTTAAATGTTTGCCACAGTTGATCATCCACTGACCTGGCTGACCTAGGGTGGAGTCTTCTGCCTTGCCGCACCTGCAGTTTCCTACAGGAGCAGACTGCCTGATGAGCATGCTTTGCAGTATAATCCAGCCAAAACAAAGAAACATAATCTAGTTGAAACAAAGGATAGGTCTTTGGGTTTATCCTTATTTAAACACAGTGCTGAAAATTAAACTTTGAGCCTTGATCAGAAACCTTTGTCTTGGCTTCACCCTTCTCTTGGCTTCATCCCTGCCATCCTTTTTCATTTCCAGTCTCCCTTTCAGGTATACCCAGTTCAACCAAAGCTGCTGGACAGCTACATGATCCCATAGGAAGAACAGAAGTCTTAACTAACCTAAACCCCTGAGATCTCTCAGACACTGAGCTACTTACCAACCAGGCAACATACCTTAGCTGGTCTGAGCCCCCTGATACACATACAGCAGAGGACTGCCTGGTCTTGTGTCAGGGAGAGAAGATACACCAACTCTTGAAAGCCCGAGGGAGTGGGGAAGCCTGGTGAGATGGGGTGTGTGGGTGTGGGGGTGGGGGTGGAGACATCCTCTTGGAGACAGGGGAATGGACCTGGAGGGGGATAATGACTGGACTGTAAAAAAAGATGAAAGGTATTTTTTAAAAAGTATGAGTATTCCCCCCAAAGAAATAAAAAAAATTCAATGAACTTCACCAGATGAATACAAACTGGGAGTTTCTAGAGGGGAGGCAACTATTTAAAGGAGAGAACTCAAACTGTGAAGAACAAAAGTTCTGTCCAAACACAAACAAATGGATGCAGAGACCCAGGAGTACAGCTAAAATGAGACAGAATGATGGTCTTGGAAGAAGAATAGGTGTTTGGTAAGCAGGCACATACAAGCCAGTTACAGAAAACAGTTAATTCTTTATTGTGCAGGTCTCTATCCCAGTTCCTTACTGGATGAATCCTATAGGGTAAACATTGTATCCTAGATGCTGCTCCCCTTCAGAAATTCCTCCTGGATACCTCCTTCTCTTTCTCTTTTATGTCCAACTCTGCAACAAAGATTTTCCTGTTGCTTTCCCTTACATCCTTAACATATCCTGATATTAGCTCCCTCGTGATACATAAACTTAGTCACACATCACACTACTAGTGATTACTAAGACAAAATTGTGGTGTGAGTGGGAGTAGTCAGGAAGCCTAGTATCTAGTGACGCCTGTTTGTCTGTAATTTTTAAATTTGTAATATCTAAGACACCTTTATATTGAAAATAGACCTTCCCATTTTATCTCTTCTAATTTTTATCTGATTGACCCTGAAGACAGTTCATAGTTCATAGTGGAACCTAGAGTACCTAAAACTCAAATGTGTTTTCTGTGGACAGAAAAGCCAGGACAGATGCAAGAAAATTAGAAAGAAGGAAGGAGACTGGGAGGAAAACAGGAGAGTAAGAAACGGGCATGAGTATGCATATATGTGCCCAAACTCTATATTATTTTCTGCCTGAGACTCTGGCTGACTCTGAACCTTAGTTGCTAGGGCAGATTACAAGTCACCCAATTAAGGGAAAGAGAAGTGAAATTAGATTTAAGCTGATGCTGGAGATGTTTGCAATTTGAGTCTCTACAAATTGATTGCTCGCTAAAATAAACAAACAAAGCAAAAATACATATTTTGAGTCATTTACCAGAATCCACAATTTTCACAACATATGACCCATAACATCACAGGAACAGTAAGTATAAAATATATTCAGAACACAGAGAACAGCAATAAAAGATGAACACAGTTCATTTGTCACAAGCCTCAGGTAGAAACAGGAAGGGGGAAAACATTTAAAAGTGGCTTTTGTACTGGGATATAAAGGAATCCATTCAATGTATACTCTTAATGATCTTTTAAGAACTAGATACAATTTTGACAGATGTGATTTCTGATTCAGTGACTCACTGGCTGGGCTGTTACACACAGTGAAGTTGACTGGTGGTTAATCTGTACTGCCAGTTTATTAGATTTGGAGTAATTTAGAGGATCCACAGGTGGTATGCCTGGGCGAGTGCTCCCAGAGAGGTTTGACTAAGGAAGGCAGGGTCATTTTTTATGTGGGCAGCATCTTCCCACAGACTGGTTAAAAAAAAAAAAAAAGGAAGTAGCCACTTGAGTAGCAGCCTTTTTTTTCCTGCTTCCTGACTGCAGATACCATGTGAGCAGCTGCCTAGTGGTCCTGCTGCCACTGCTAGAGTCACTCTGGATGTCACTCCCTCTCTACCATGATGGCCCATACCCTCAAACTATTCCACACCAGTATTCTGCCACAGCAGTAAGAAAAGTATATAATAGAGAAGCCAATGAAGAGACTTGAATGAAAAGCCAGAGAATTGATGATGTAGTGAGAAGTTAGGTAACGAGAATGCTTGACTAAGGCAGAGGTCAAGTGTCAAGGACTATTTAACATATGCACACAGTTGGTTGAGAAAGGAGAGGAGAGGAAATAATGTGGAAAAAATATTTAAAGGCACAATGGCCAGTCGAAAGCAATTCAATTGTGAGCACTTTATAACTGTACATGAGTGTATTGTCACTGAGGAGTGGATGATGGAGAAAGTGGGGAGTGCAGAATGGGCTGTCCTGTCCTTCACAGAGCTCCCTTGCCAGTTTGTCAGTCTGCATGATAGAGGATCTCCCACCAGGAGGTAATGCCATCTGTGAAGATCTGCTGATAGAACAATACTTAGGGACTACAAAAATATACTAGCTAAGTCCAGCAGGTCCAACCAAGGTGGAGTGATTTGACACAAATTATAAGAGGCACAAAAGCTTCTTGAAGTAGTCAAGTAGTCACCTTCCAAGAGAGTCACTTTGACTTCCATTTAGAGGAGTCAAGAGGCTCTGGATTTCCAAAGAGCTTTGTAGGTGCATGAATTACAAGAAGAAAAAACAGTTAAAAGATGCTCTTTTCCTAATGAAGGTCACAACCCTCCTTTTCTTCCTTAGTAATTAATCCTCCCACAATCATATCTATCGCACAGAACTACAAAAAGTCATCTTGAGTAAAAATAAGTGGCAATTCCTTTATAGAGGTCATTATTATCCAACAAGACAGATGGGTGTAATTTGCATTTACTCTATCATTTGTTATTATAAATATAGTAAAGTTAAAAGTAAGAATGTTTTCACATATTCATTTTTTTCATTTTATCTTTTATTGGCATAAATTAATTACATACAACGATGGGTTTCATTTTGAAAATTTTATCCAGTTACATATTGTATTTTGATTCTATATACCCTTATTTCCCTTTCATCTTCTCTTCATGCTCCCATTAATCTGCTATCTCTTTACAACTGTCCCCTTATACTTTGAGATATACAAACTCAATTTTCCCCTCTGCATCTACAGAGAACAGGACCCCTACTTTGTAGTAACAAGTACTAGAGACATACAGTGGGGAAAGCAAGCAGATTATTTTATGATGGTACAAGGTTTTGTATGAACCTGGACAAAATAATAGGTGTGTTAGCTGAACTTCAAGCATCAGTTTTTATAAATGTGAGCACAAGTCCCTACTTCCTCTTTTTAAATGGTTGGGAACCCAAGAGGGCACAATTTCTCCCACACATCACCTGTTTCACTATCTCTTCTTCCTTCCTCCATGCATGTGCTTGGTCACATAGCAGGCTCTCTGCATTTTCCCATCCTGTGACAAACTGATGTTTTGAACAAAGGGTGGGCAAAAGGCCAGACCAGAATGTTTCTGTTGAAGAAGGGGACCCAAAACAACCTACTAATCTGAACCATAAGCTTATCTAAGGCACAAGCTTATTGCAAATGAATCATCATATTTTGTTCCTCACACATTCTCTAACCTAAGCCCTTAAGTTCACCCATTACTTATAAAAACAACATCTCAGAAATCTTACTCAAGAGGTTGGGAATGAATAGCCATGTTCTTGGGCTTTGTTTTGAAGTATGATGCCTCATAATGGTTAAAATGTCAAACAGAATGTGGGGAAGAAAATTGAACAGAATGATTTATTCAAAGCACTGAAGTTTCTAGTATCTTGTGGCTCCAGATATGGGTAATAGACTAGCATTATCTGGGAGCTTGCTAAAATATCACAAAATCCTAAATCTTCTTCCATAGTATTCATTTAAATACATTTCTTGCTTATGAAAGCATGTCACTTTTGAAAACAGCTCACTGAATATTTAACAATGGCTCAGTAGTTAAGAGGCTGCTACTCTTCCAGAGGAACTGAATTGGGCACCCACACAGGCTGGTTCAAACCACCTATAACTCCAGCTCTGGGAAATCAGATGTCCTCTTCTGGTTTCTGCTACTAATATGCCTGTGAGACACTCAAGAACAAAAATAAATTACACAAACAAGCAATCAAACAACCACTGTCCTAATTCAGCTTTATACTTGCTTTAAAAAAAAGTACTTTTGTGGAGTATGGTAGCTCATCCCTTTGATTCCAGTGTTGGGGAGGCAGAGACAGAAGGATCCCTGCAAGTTTGATGCTAGCTTCATCTATATAGTGAGCTCCAGGAGGCAAATCATGACTACATGATGTACTTTGTCTAAAAATCAAGGTAATCTTTAGACTCACTTATTTCTGCTTCCTCATCTCTTAAGTATTAACAGTTCCCTGTTTTTGTGCACTTCTCTAATAATGCAGCCTAGGATGGAGGATAGTATCTGACAAGTATAAACAACAGACCGTAGGAGGTTGATGGCCACTGGAAATAGATTTGCTGTGAGTGAGTTGATGTCTATGATGTGCTATGACTGAGTTGATGTCTATGATATGCTGTGAATGAGGGCTACCCTATTAATTGATATAAAAGATCAGCTTAAGGTAGGGATGGGGCAGATGATGATTTTACAGAAGAGATGTCAGCATTGACAGGTTATTGCTATGTTTGTGCCAAGGAAATATGTAATGAAAATTGGTGAATTAAGTTTTAAAAAGGAGCATGATAGCAGGCAATCTGATGCTCTCTTCATCTTAGCTTTGTGCTGCTTCTCATTTATGAAGTCCTTTCACGTTTCTCGAATAAAATTCTTTTCCAACCAGAAAGCAAACAAACTTTAACACATATATAGTACTGATTAAAATGGATCTGGTGACTGCCATGGATATAGAAGCACCACTAATGTATCACTAGGTCAATAATCATAACCAAGATTTCCAAACAGTGAGGCTAAATGTGTGTTTCGGAGTTGCAGACAATCAATGCTCGCTTTGATTCTTGCACTCTCTTTCATTAATTCTGCGCCAACACATGCCCCCTCCTTTAATTAGTCTGCCTTTAATGGAGGATGTAACTGAACGTCAAAACCAGGGCAGGTCACTAAATGCCACTTGTGCTGTTAAAAACCTGAGAAACAGCAGCGAGTGATCACACCAAAGGCAACAAGAAATGAGAGGTAAGCATGGGAGGAAGGATGTGCTGCTAATGGATGCCAATGTAATGAAAGAGGCCAAAGACTATCTGAAGCTCTGAAATTAACTACAATCTTTCTTTGCACTTAATGAGGTACAATAGTTGGTGAGGTGAAAGGTAAGACTCTGATGTTCTAAGCCAAATGAATAGGCTTTCGGGAGACTAGGCAAGGACTTCTTTGTGTTGCAATAAATTGTGAGTAACAGGATAGAAGAAAACAGATGTTCAGGAATTTTTAGCTTAGTGGTTTTTAAACCATAGGAAGTGTTTCTGTTATGACTGGGGATGTTTGCATCATGCTCTCGGAGAGCTTTGAGCGATATTTGGAGGGATGTAGTTTGTATTTGTGTATTTAATCAATTTGCCTCATAATTTTCCATGCGTGATACCATATTTATATTTTATAGGCAAAGTAGCTGAAGTTGAAGAGTTAGAGAGAATATTATTGTAAAGAGAATTATGTTTTGTGACACCTCTTCCTTCAATTCACATTGAGGCTTTATAGTTTTGTGTTACTCTCAGTATAGAATCTTTCAATGGAGGAAAATGTGCAAGATCTTCTAAAAAAAACATATACATGTATAATACTGTGCATATTGCAGGATCTTTATCATACAAAAAATAAGAACCAATTGATTTTGTACTTACACTTATTCAGACAGTTAATTGTACTCACACTCAACATGCCTGTGACTAGATGGGTGGCTTTTAGGTGGACAATTTATGTCCATTTGTAGCTTGGCATCAGTTCTGATGAACACTGAATTCAGTGAAAATCTAATAGTTGAAATAATTAGTTCCATTCCAACTTTACATGCTTGTGTTGAGCATCAGTCCACAGGCCACTCTCACCTTGGCTATAATGAGAGGATCCTATGAGCTTTCCTCATATAACATCACCTGCTAGAACAGTTCACAGAAGTCACAGTCAAGTTTGCTATGTTTGGTACATTATCACAAAAAATACAATAAAGGAAACAGACGTAAAGTACACATGCAGGTGTCTGTATGGGCCTCAGGTGTAAGAGATCTGTCTCTGTAATGTTGAGGTCCTTCCAGGATTTGAGTATGTTTTGGCTAATCAAGAAGTTCTCTAACAAATTTTGGGAGAAGCTGACAGTGACCTCCTTATCCTTTGACACAGTTCAGTGTTAACTAAAACTCTAATTACCTCCCTTTCCATGAAGGTAAGATTGACAGGTTGAACTCTTCTAATTGTGAGCTGAGCTTTTTGTGATAAGTCTTTTCTCAAGAAGTCTGCATTGACTCATTATTTCCTCCTACTAACCAGGAAGTGTCCGCAGGTTTGAAGCTTTCTATTGGGAACTGGGAATAAAGATTAGATGTACATTTCCATGACAGTATAATATATCAGTAAATGAAGTTAGAAATGTGTATTCTTTTCAATGTTCATTTTAATTATGAAAATAATTTAGTGTCAGTTGCAGCAATAATTCTCTAATTGAGTAGCACATTTTTGATTTCCAACATTAGCTCCAGAGACTAGAAAGGATTTCTTATAAAGTAGATTTATAAACTCATATTATCATTTCATCATGCTAATTTGGAGTTTTTCTAATGTAGATTAGTTTTGGATAGATGACAACCAAATACCAGACATAGTAAGTTTGTAATTGCTTTCTCCTAATTTTTTTCATGGCTAATGCTCAATGCAATAAAGCAAAACTTCTTTGGGTATCTTAGAATTTAAAAAGGTTGTCCTCTGAGGTTTTAAAGAAATCCAAAGTTATGATTTTACTTAAACCAGATACAAAAGTCTCTAATCTTAGAGATGTAACTTTAGACAGATGAACAATCTCTGAGCTTAGAAATTCCTTCAAGCCTTGACCAAATACATCATTATTCCTTACTCATTCATCTTTAAGAAGATTTGCATATCATAAATATGCCCTTCATTTAGATTTATACATTAGATCAAGGGTTGTCATTTCACAATTCTACATAAAAATCAAAAAAATTAAACTATAACCTTGTTCTTTATCCCCCAAATGTTTTCTATCTCATAGGCAAATAAAATATGAAAATCAAAAACTATGAGAAGAGTCTAGCGCAGGTGGTAGGTAATCACTCAGATTGCCTTATTAGTGTCGTCTCTGAGGCATTCTTGTCTTAGCGTGGTCTCAGTGCTTCCCATTGTGACCTATGCGGTAGGTTGAATGAGATGGTCCCCATACCCTGAGGCATTTGAACTCTTGGTCCCTGTTTGGTAGTATTGCTTGAGTGGGATCAGGAGTCATGGCCTTGTTGGAAGAAATGGGTTCCTGGGAGCACGCTTTAAGAGTTTAGAAGATCATCAATAGGAGGAAAGGACCTCGGCCTTGTGAAGGTTCTCTGCCCCAGTGTAGGGGAATGCCAGGGCCAATAAGTGGGAGAGGGTGGGGTGGCAGGCATGGGGAAGGGGGAGGCAAAAGGGGTTTGTTCTTGTTTTTGTTTGTTTGTTTGTTTGTTTTGGAGGGGAACCTGGGAAAGGGAAAATGTACATGTAAATAAAGAAAATACCTAATTTAAAAAAAAAAAAGATTCATGCCGTTTACAGTTTGTTCTCTGCTTCATGAACATGGCTCAAGATGTGAGCCCTGCTTTTATTGGCACGCCTTCACTATGCCATAATACACTCTTATTCTTCTGGAACCAATAAACTCAAACATACTCTTTCTTCTACAGAATGTCTTGATCAAGGTGTTTTATCACGCCAATAAAAAAACAACTAACTTAGGAGTTTCTTGGAGTGAATAGGGTTATTGCTCTTCCAGACTTGTCAGTATGTTGGAGGACTGTGGAAGTGAGTGCTAGAGAAGCAGTTAAGGACTTGGTGCTAGAGAAGCAGTTAAATGCTGTAAACAGAGATTAGTAGACCACACTTGTAAAAGTTAGAATGATAGTAGTTTTGAATAACTGTGGTTTGTGGAGACCTAGTGCAAGAAGTTGCACAGAGGAACAGTATTAGCAATTGAGCTAAGTATTATTGTTTTGGTAGTTTGGTTAAAAAAAAAGAAAAAAAAGTGTTTTCCCTTTCTGGCTTTGTCTTAAGAACTTGCGCTGGGCAGTGGTGGCACATGCCTTTAATCTCAGCACTTGGGAGGCAGAGGCAGGCAGATTTCTGAGTTCGAGGCCAGCCTGGTTTACAGAGTGAGTTCCAGGACAGAGAGAGCTATACAGAAAAACCCTGTCTCAAAAAAAAAAAAACACACAAAAAAAACAAAACAACAACAACAACAAAAAAAAAAGAATTTGCCTGATCATAAGGAAAATTTCAAGCTAGCCAATATTTATTTTGTTGTAGAGTTATTCAGAATCACTTTTATAAAGGTCAACAATGAAAAGGTGCAGGAGGAAAACAAATATAAAATGAACAGTTTAAAGAGAAAAGAGTACCAGAAAACTTTTTTTTTTTTTGAGTACCAGAAAACTTAACGTTGAAGCCAAAGCTTGTACTGAAAAAGACAAGATGTCTGATCAGCATTAGAGAAAAGGGATCTATGTCCTTGGGGCAAAGCTCCTCCTAGCTAAACCTTTAACTTAGAAAATAAACAACCCTCAAAAACTCCTGCAGAAGTTATTCAACACAGCCAGGGTCTGGCTAAAACTGGCCGCTGAACTACATTTTATAAACAGACCTAGACATATGGATGAGGAGACAACAGAGAACACATAAAAGCTCAAATGCTAGCCAGATAATGCCACAAAGGAGATGTAGTATTTCCTGGAAAAAGCTGCAATTTTCCCAAGAGAAACTGAATTGTCTCCTTGCTGAATACAGTCAGTTTCCAAACACTAGAGTCACAAGCTAAACCAGTTGCAGATTGATATAAATAGGAGACTTAGTTTCAATGTTTTGGCATTTAAGGACGCCTTCCTGCCATATGGTAAAGACATGCCTATTAATGACTTTGGTTCCATCTGGGGACTGAAAGCTAAAGATGAATCTGCAGCCCACTAACGTCCTCTGAAAGGGTTAAGTCACATAGTATCATGAAGTTTAGTTTCTGATGTCTGCAATTTCATTATAAATCACATTAAATGTGTTTTTCTTACTAGTTAAAAATGCCATTTTACAAAGCATTGGTTCAGTAGGCAGCTATCTAGACAAGAGCGAGCTGATAGAGTCATAAATTTTGATGAAACTTTGGCTTATTAGCAGTCTCTAAACTGTGCTGATAATTGTCCCAGGATAATAGAAATTACTATGTCATTATGTTTAAATGAGTCTCTAGAATAACCCACTGTCTTAGTTCATTTTCTCTTGCTGTAGCAGAATGACTATGATTGGATAATTTATAAGTTAAAAACTTATTTTGAGCCGGGCATTGGTGGTGCATGCCTTTAATCCCAGCACTTGGGAGGTAGAGGCAGGCAGATTTCTGAGTTCGAGGCCAGCCTGGTCTACAGAGTGAGTTCTAGGTCAGCCAGGGCTACACAGAGAAACCCTGTCTCGAAAAAAACAAAGACAAAAAACAAAAAAAAACCAAAAAAACCAAACTTATTTCGGCTCATGATTCTAGGGGGAAAGTGGTCCAAGATTGGGCAGTTGCATACATACTCAAGCTGTATTAATTTATGATGGAAAGTCAAAGGGCAAATGAGTGCAAGAGGAAACAAGAACATATGAGTGATTGTGATGGTTGATCTCAATTGTCACCTTGATAAAATCTTGAATCACCCGAGAAGTGGGGTTTCAGCAATGCCTATGGGGACAATCTTGATTAGATTAATTGAAACAGAAAGACTCATGGACTGTGAGTAGTACCATTCCATGCACTAGAATCCTGGACTGTATAAGAAATGAGAAGTTGGCCTGACACAAGCTTTCACTGCTTCTTCATGATTTCTCAATTGCAATATGACTATCTTCTTCAAGCTTCTACTGCCTTCACTTTCCCACCATTATGGACTGTATCTCAGACAGTGCAAAAACAAAACAAAGACTCCCTAGGTAAAAATAAGAAAAACAAACAAACCAAGCAAGATCCTTCTATTCTTAAATTACTTTGTCAGAATAGTTTATGACAGTGATAGGAACCAGTGGTAGCTCAACTTCTACCATCTTCTGATACAGATACAAACATACAGGCAAAGCACTCAGAGAGAGAGAGAGGGAGAGAGAGAGAGAGAGAGAGAGAGAGAGAGAGAGAGAGAGAGAGAGAGAGAGAGAGAGAGAGAGAAATTGTCCTGACTTTTGTGTTGGCCTACACATGCCTCAGTCTTCCACATTCCCAACAGTCACATCTGCCTTGGCAATGTTTTGGGACTGTCCATGACTCTGACTGTGGTCTTGTATAGTAACCAGAATAATTGATGGTTGTTCAGTTTAAAACATAAAACTAAAATAACTTAGAGGAAGTGTAAATCAAAAATAATTGTCATGCAGTGTCTGGAAAATGCTGCTAAGCTCTGAAAAAGACAGCTGTTGCTCCAACTCCAGTCAAACACTGATATAATTGTGGATTATATCTTTAAAAATGCTGTACTTCTGAGCTTCTGCACCAAGAGTTTTTTTCAGAGGAATGAGCTATATCTTTGTCACTGGCTAATAAAAAGCCTTACATACTGTAAATGAGCTTAATTAACACTGTTGTAAATATCTCACATGCATCATTTCAAGAAAAAGAAAAAAACACTTGAAAGAAAGATAGTGGCCATGTGTCTGTCCTGAAGAGACAAATGTCTACTTATTCCAGAAAGCGAGTCCATGACAGACCAAACAAGTGATTACACCAATGTCCAATTTGCTTAATCAATGCTATTTTTATTTGGGTTACTAACAAGGGCCCAACATTGGTGCCTGTTCCCAGGAGCTTTCCATACTCCCAACATTTTCCTTCCTTTCTTCTTTTTTCCTCTTCCTCAATCCACTCCCCCTTTATTTCTGTAATTTGAATGGTCAGGGTCTACCCCCCTCAACCTGCTTACTGCATTTTATATTGTTGGTAGAGGCCATAAAAATTTTCCAAGTTTCTATTCTTCCAGATACTTGACCTTCTATTTATCTCCTGTTTATGACCTGAGGTTCTTGAGGCTCTCCTTTTCTTCCTAGGGCAGATGCTGCAATTTAGGTAGCATGTCAAAACTCAAAGGAACATGCCATACAACATATGTGCCTTTAGAGCAGTGGTTCTCAACCTGTGGACTCAAACAACCCTTTCACAGGGTTGTCTAAGACAACCTGCATATCAAGTATTTACATTACAATTGATAACTGGTGAAATTACAGTATGAAGAAGCAATGAAAAAATTTATGGTTGGCAGTCACTATAACATGAGGAACTTTATAAAGGGATTGTAGCAGGGAAGTTATTGGAGGGTTTAGGTGAAGTAAGATACATGTGCTAGAATCATGTACCAACATTATTCTGAAGGTCCTAAACCAGGCATTTCTAACTACCTATGCACAATGTATACTATTTACTTTCATGCCACAGGCTTTCATCTGCACTTGCTGCAAACGACAGTATGCACAAAAGAAGCCAGAGGAAGAATAGTTTTCTTAGCTATGTGCTTTGAAATGAGAAAATGCAAACCACTGGGATAGAAATCAGGAACCTTAGTTACGCTTAAGAAGAGAGATGTTGTGCTAGAGACAGGATACCAAAAGAAACTCAGGGTCCTGGCAACTTTCTTTCTTGAAGTTGGGTAGTGGTTATGCATGTGTTTATATTGGGATAGCATGTCAGTCACATCCATAGCATAACTGAGTTATGGGATTAGTCACCAAAATAACTTTACTATATGCCAATTATTTTTAGTAATATATAATAATTAGTAAGAATATCTGTATTTTTTCTTCATATTTGATTTCAAAATGACCAAAGAGTTATTTCAAGGATTTACATAAAATCACATACCCACACTTTGTGAACCACACAAAGAGCTGTGGTTGTTGTCACTGCACTTCTTTTACTCAACGACTAAACTTTAACCTGCCTTTGAAGATGGACAATCAATCATGGTAAAGGGGGTGGCTGAAGATGGCACCACAGCTCACTAGGTCTACCCAGAAGTTCTTGGATGTCTGTTGCTGCACTCTGAAAAACCACTACTTGTACAAGGAAGTCTTGTTTTGGCCTATGCCTCTTTCTTATTGCATTTGTACTTCCAATGAGTTGGAGGAGGCCCACTCAACTTTAGAAAAGTTTTATTTTATTCAGACTACCTGTTTGAGTACTTTTTATTAAGTAATTTATTCACATTACAAAATCCTAATAACCTTCCATGATAAAACACAACAAACAAACAAACAAACAAAACAAACACTAGAAAATATAAGGCATAGAAGGCTTCAAAAATTTAAGCCACAGAACTACTGTTATTTTTGTGGACTAGTTTATTGATTTAAATTTATATTTTTTATTGGCTATTCGTTTGCTTTTCCTTAAGGTTATTTTTATTAGTTTCTAGCTAAAAAGTAACCAGATTACTTCTGTACTGTCCTTTTATGCTCGATAATAACAGCAATTTTAATTATGTATTTTCTACTCTACACAGTCTTGTCAGAATTTTGTTTTGCAGGCTGGCTTACATTTAGAGCAAGTTCCTGGGAGAATGCACAAGCATTTGTGTGCTGTTTCGTTCCTGTATTTTAGAGGATATGACGTTTTACTTTTGTTATTAATTTCTAATTTATTTGGCAATAATTTCCTTATAGCAACTTATTACAAAATTCATTGTGGACCTTTCATAAAGAAACATGTTTTACGCATATATATAAATATATATATTACAAATCATATATTCACATATAAATATATACTCATATATAAAAATCACATTTCCTTTTTTTTAAGGATGAGGTATAAAGCTTTTTTAAAAATTATGATCAGCATTTTGCAAACTTACATTTCTTTTTTTTTTTTTGTACTCCTTTACTTCTTCTGATATATAGTGGGAAAAGAATGAACCTTTATTCACCATGTGTTGGAATGTGAACTGGTATAACCACTATGGTAATCAGTGTGAAGATTTCTCAAAAAAGATAAAGTAGAACTAACCCAGCCATTTAGTCATTTAACTAACTAAATGACCCAGCCATACCACTCCTGGGCATATTCCCAAAGCACTCTTTATTTACTATAGATATTTGCTCATTCATGTTCAGGCTGCTCTTTCCAATAGCCAGAAAATAGAATCAACTTAGACATTCATAAACACAAAGGGAAGATGAGAATTGGTATATATACATGATAGAATCAACCATAAAAAATGAAATTTTAAACATTGCTAGAGGATTGACGGAACTGACATCATTGTGGTTACTGAGATAATCCAGCCCAGAAAGCCAAGTGCCATGTGTTCTCTCTCACATGTAGCTTCAGCTTTTGATTTTTTGTGTATGCATACTGACAGGGAAGTGAGAGAACACAGAGAGCAGGAAACTAAGAAGGCGTCCATGTCAGAAAGAGGCTTAAAGGCGGAACAATGGAGAGGTGACTAGAACACATGTGGTATGATAGTGGAAGGGATATCTAGTAGTTGGTGGGAGGGGCTAATGAAGGGGAGGGATTGGCAGGGAAATTGGGAAAAAGGAAGAGGAGGGCAAGTTCATTAAAGCAAAGTCCATATGAAAATGCCATAAGGAAACCTGTTACTTGGTGAGCTAATTAAACATTCAAAGCTAAAAACATACTAAGAATTGCCTATTATTGTAGAATTTAAAGCAGAATATATTAACAAGGAAACAATATTTATATTGGCATTTCATGATATCTTTTTTGTGGTTTGTGACCTTTTGTCTCTAATTGCAAAGCAAATTTATATTTCCATTTTGCAATTAAGGTGGCAAAGTTAGAGATACCAACTCTGCAGCCTCTTCTACATGCTTTTTGCCCCATAGTTATTATTATTGCTGCGTTCCACTTGGCTTGTTTCATTTAATTAATTCCTCAATATACTATTAATTATTAATTCATTGGTTTGCTCTATTTAATCAACTCATCTTTCTCATTTATTTTCCTTTACTTTGCTCTGAGAGGGACAGATTCACATATGCCTTGAAAGCTAGCATGTAACCACACCTTCACATAGCTCCTTTTGTGATACACAGTGTCATAATGAATAGTACATTTTCATAAATGAATTGATGAATCAGCTATCATGGCTGCTATTCAATTTTTAGAATAAAATCATAAAAGAAGCATACCCCATTTGCTTTTCAACACCCTTTTAGTCTACACCATTGTTGGAGGGTTTGATTCTTTGCAATTTCTTAGGCGTTGTGACAGGTTTTTACCTACTCCAAGGCAGTCTTTCCAGTGCATCTCAGCTCACTGTTCACTGCATGTTGTTTACATGGAGACTGTGGGAACCAAAGAGTACAGGCAACCTTTGTTGTGGCCTGTGGTTCTGCAGGAATTATGGTAGTATGAAGGGAAATCAAAGTCAGAGGATTCTTTGCTCCCATGACAAAAAGTGCTTACATACAGAGAAAGAGTCATATATTCTAGGAGTAATTTCGATTCTCTTTGCACCCGACTACAGACATAGGGATAGAGGGATGGGGAGGAGTCAATAGTCCAAGGAGTGTCTAGGTTCTGGGTTGTCATGTCAATTCCTTCTTAAAAATAGAAATGTAACTTGTATTCTGACCTAGTATCTCCCAGGACTGGAACCATAACTCTGTTGTGAAATTATCCTCTTTAATATCTAAATGAGTGAATGAGTAAGTTAGCCATTTCAGAGGATAAGACAAAATAAAAATAAACTTTTAGGCCAAAGTTATTGAGGTAGGCAAGGTAGCATTCAAGGCCTTCTTGGAAGCCTTCTCCTCTCGTTCCCTCTACTTCTCCCACTCTCCCTTCTTTTGCTTCTCTGTTTAGGAAACCCTCCTCTCCTTCTACCTTTCTCCATCCTTTTTCCTTTTTCTTTCCAGCCCAAGGCAGTTTTGAACTTGCCACTCCCCTGACATTACTACTAGGGGTTCTTAGATTACAAATATGCATGACACCTCCTAGAAATGCTTTATTTTATTAAACTTTCACTTAACATAAATGAGGTTACAGTGGCTACTCTTTTATTGGGAGACAGATATGGTACAGTATCGGCTACAAGGACTAAGAGGTTTTAAGGGCACACAATGAATCAACACAAGGTTAGATCGCAAACCAAATCTCAGTCAAATGGTGAACTCTTTACAGGGTTTCCTGGTCCAGGATGGTTATGGAAGGGATGGTTTGATACAGTTCCCACACCTGGAGCAGAGCCAGCAACACATGGATCTCTTTCAGTTCTGATGATTGCTTTAGGCAACTGTATAATAATGTATAGTAATTATATAGTAATGTACATACTTTATTTCATGTTTCTCCTTCTGAGGAATGTTGTCCCTGCTAAGATTAATGACTCTATGATAATCAGAAACAGCACAATTCTGGAAAGCAAGAATGTATATAGTGATCCCCAGCAATATGGGGACACTGTGACCTTTAGGTCATCTCTTAAGACTTTGGAAAGAACTCTGAAAACAGAAGTTCAAGAATACATGAATCAGTGTTAGCACTTTTTTTTTTTTACAGAATTTCTCAACTATGCAAAATATAAGGATGTAGTATGAACTGTAAGAGGAGCTTCACAGACTTGAAAGGACAGAGGCAGCTGCACTGAGTCAGCTTAGTCAAAAAGACATTAGTGAAGGAGAGATGATTGGTCAATAGAAGTAAAAAATCTGGATTGCAAAAGCAAAAAAATAGTTAAAAACATGACTCAGATAGATTATTATATACTGTTAGTGGTAAATAGTTGTCTCCTCTACCAAAGCCATCAGCAACTAAATGTAATCCAGATATTCTACTCCCTAAAGGTGGTAGTTATATGAGCAACCTAAAGAGACATTAGGGGTGCGCTGGTAGCAAGAACAAGGATGATGTCTTAAGGATATTCCTACTTTCTGGGATCTCTTAATACTTTCCAATAGTAAACCTTGAAGTTGCTGAAATAAAAAATTAAAATCCAAAGAGTCAAAGAATATGTTGAGGTAGATAGGAATTATAAAAATGAGCTTCAATGTTGCTTGGATCAGTATAAGCAAGAGCTTACTAAATTGCAAAAGAAAGAAGAAGAACAACAACAACAACAAAAAACAAAAACAAAAAACAAAAAACAAGAAACCAAAAGCCAAAGCCAAAACCAAACTTATAAAAAGTATTATACTTGGCCAGGCAGTGGTGGCACACACCTTTAATCCCAGCACTTGGGAGGCAGAGGCAGGTGGATTTCTGAGTTTGAGGCCAGGCTAGTCTACAGAGTGAGTTCCAGGACAGCCAGAGCTACAAAGAGAAACTCTGTCTCGAAAAGCCAAAAAAAAAAAAAAAAAAAAAAAAAAAAGGTATTATATAAAAATAATCTCTATGTCCAGACTTGTAAACTACAAGTACTGTGCCCAGCAAACCACATAGAACTTGAGATTTAAATATATATACTTTCTATCTTGTTGATTTATCTCTGTGCTCTGTATTTCAGTTTCTTTTTCTTTCTTTCTTTCTTTCTTTCTTTCTTTCTTTCTTTCTTTCTTTCTTCTTTTTTTTTTTTTTTGGTTTGGTTTTTCAAGACATGGTTTTTCTGCATAGCTGTCCTGGAACTCACTCTTTAGATCAGGCTTTCCTTGAACTCAGAAATCTGCCTGCCTCTGCGTCCCAAGTGCTGGGATTAGAGGTGTGTACCACCAATGCATGGCTTCAGTTTCCTTTTCTAAGAGTCAAGGGGCTAAGGTCATAAAATGCTAATTTATGGAATGATCAAATGGGAACCTTGGGTAAATGATGAAAATGTTATGCAGTTTCTAAGGAAGTAGCTTATGCAATTGTAGTAAAGACTAAGCTTTGATCTGCAAGAGAGAGCTATCTTGAGCAGATTACAGAGCTGTCAGCTTATGTCAATTACTGACTCCGAGTTATTCTTTCCTGCTCCCATTTACCCTTTCCTTAGCACACTCTCTCAGGCTGAGGCTGGACCTCAGTACAGGGTGTTACCAGATGCTTGTCATAAGAAGAATATGTGAATAGGTCAGGGAAGGTAGAGTGGAGAATGTACTTTTGGACTACAACTGAAGGTTTGTGTTTTGGCATGTAGTTTATAAAGGCAGGAGGAATATACCATAAAACAGCTAACTGCTATTTCAAGGGAATGCCATGCAGTGTGGTAAGCTTTGGTGAGCATGTAGATGCAGAGAAGTGGACCAAGTAAGAGGAAGAATGCTTCTTCTGGAGAAGGGTGGCAGGAGGAGGCAAGATGGGAAAGAGAAGAGAATAAGGAGAGAGACAGACAGAGAGATAGAAAAAGAGGGAGGAGTCGTAGTCACAGGGCATGTTGTGCTTCTGTGCTATGGAAAGCTGGTAAAGGTATCTGAGAGGTGTCATTTTTAAGCTTTTATGATGGAGGAAAGTCTTAGAGAGGTATTTTTAATCTGTCATGCTGGCTTCTCTTAATCTAAGTAAAAAGATAACATTTTATATAATGTAATATGTGCTCTATGATTCTCAGCTTTCTTCCCACTCCATTCTCACAAAAACTTTCCAGGAGATCTATAGAATACGTATTATTCATTTCCTCTGTTTTAGATTGGAAGAAACAAAATAACAACTACCTTAATAACAGGCTGGAGGACATGTAGTGGATAATGGCAGAGGCAGGGCACAAAGAGCATCTGTCTAGCTAGACTCAGATGGCAAACTATTTAAAAGCATGTAAAAATAAAAAAAAAAAAAAAAAACTTGTAAATGCCACATTACTGGCCAGAGGGACTTGACTGCTTTCAATGTCCTAGTTCAGGGGTCTAGGGGTCAGATATCTCCAAAGATTCCATACAAAAATGATGTGTGCACATGTTATTTGCTCTAATTGAAAAAACGAAGGGTTGAGTATGATTTCAGATACAGAACTATGGCAAATAAAGACATGATGTGCCTAGCCAAGTAGGACACTCCAAAGGCATGGTGGGAAATGTGGGTTGCCTGATATGAGAACTCGTATTTACAGGACACTAGGTCAAAGGACACACAGAGTTCTGAGATCTGCCAAGTGGGTACTGGGCTTCACATACATTATGAGGTCTGATGTCTATACATCATTCTGTGACCAGGGTGTATACATGGGGATTGTTGCTTCATAGACTAGAAATGTGCTATGTAAATCTCAAAAATAACTGGCACATCCATCCCTCTACATAACCAGAGTGCCTAGTGATATTCCACTAATCAAGGTTTATGTCATCTCGGATTATCCCCAGCTTCAGGTCAAAAATAATAGGGTAGCTCTTCTCATTAGCAGTGCACCACACTAGACTGTAAATTTCTTAAATACTTTGTTCCCAGAACCAATTATAAATCCAAATGCCACAAAAGACTTCTTCTAACAACTTTTACCTGAGTCCCCTTGTGGTCTGCTGTGGTACTTAGTCTCCTTGTACCTGAAAGAGAGAGAGAGAGAGAGAGAGAGAGAGAGAGAGAGAGAGAGAGAGACTGTGTAGTCACCCATGTAGGCATGTATAGATGCTAGAACTGGACATAGATGTCTTCCTCATTTGGTTCTCTATCATAGTTTTTGATGCAGAGCCTCTCAATAGACCTAGGTTGCTGATTTACCTGAGCTCCTGAAATCAGTCTGTCTTTCTACTGTCTCTACTTCCCATTCTTGTGTTAATCTCCTGGCTTTGATAAAGTGATATCTGAACTTATATCTTCTCCATAGTTGTACAGTAATCATTTTATGCACTGAACCATCTTCCAAGACATCTTGGTAGCTGCCACTGGCATCTCTGTCATTGTTGTTTTCCTACCTCATCAACACCATGGTTTGAGGTAGAAGTGTGACCTAAGTTTATAGCTCTGAATAATCAAGATTTCTTGGAAATTTTTTCTCCATCTTCAGACAAATTCTAAATCTAAATTATAATTCTAAACTTTTGGCTATACCTCTAAAGATATAGCTTCCCGAGTAACTAATGATTAATAGTCATCTTGACAGGTTGTAGGCCAGTAATTCCAAAATAGATGGGAAGAAAATAAGACTCTGTGATGGTCAAACCAATGGGACTTTGTTTCAAAGACAGAATCCAGGCTCACTAGAGATGAAATATAGTTAAGATTATATAGTCAGTAAATTTTAGAGATGGTACTCCAACTCTAACTGCAATAGAACCTGGACAAGGCAATGCCTGAGATGAGGACACATGGCAGGGGCCAGAAGGAAGCATTGAGAAAGACAATCTTTTCCCCGAAGGTACAGAAAGATAACTATTACTCTATATTGAAACGTGTGTGTGTGTGTGTGTGTGTGTGTGTGTGTGTGTTTGTGTCTCTGTGTGTGTCTGTGCATTTGTGTATGTGGTGGCATGATGGAGACATTGATAGACAAGGCCATTATATAACAAATAATGTGCACATGCCCATACAGGTGGGATGTAGGAACCTGTAAGCCATCACTACTTGGAGTTTGGGGTATGCCTGAGCTTCATGTTAAAAGGTTTTTTTTTTTGCTTGTTTGTTTTTTTGTTTTTTGTTTTTTCCTTTTTAACCAAGATTAAGAGACTTATATGACCATTACCTGGGATTTTAACTATTCAAAGAGTAGGTTATATGACATGAAAGTGCTACTCCCTCTCTGCGGATGTTCCTGAAGATGGGAAGCACCTTTCAGGTGGTACAAAGTGGGTGTAGGGAGGTTGCAAACTTGATGTGAAGGGTCTGTGTGGTAACACAGAGCAGTTGCAGCTTTAGCAACTGTGGTGAAACTATGGGATGAAGCCTCATCAGCTGGTGAAGTTACAAGATTGGATAAAATCTTTAGAAAATAAAATTATATCTTGAAAAATTCCTATTGTAGATGTGACCCAAGAACACTTTAGGAACCAAAGTAACAAAACACTAGGCAGTGAGGATTCCATCTTGGTTACCATAGTTCCTTCAAAAATGTTAAATATACCATAGCCTTAGAGAAGCTCAGAGGAAATAAGGGAAAGGGTTATGCCCTGCTCTGGATTGTGTCAGTCCCAGACAAAGTGAAAGGTGGGTGGATTAATAATTCAAGGATAACCAGAAACTGAGAGGAAACAAGACACATTATGATCTCAGAAATCTGCATCAGCAGTGGTATTATATTGAAGTTTTCTCCAATATAATAGGCTACCTCATATCCATTTGACGTTACTGCTACAGGACCTGGCAAAACTCAGAAGCCATATGGAAAATAATTTGCTTGATCTGATTTTATGTTATCAAATTTGTGTGCATTAAGGGAAAAAACCCACAAAAATGTTCAAATTATAGAGTGGAATCTATTTGTAGAACCATGCTGGATAAGCTGTAGATCAACAAATTACTCTGGTGAAAATGTGCTGTCTGGGCCAACAGGTACCCTAAGAAGACCTTGGGCTCAAGCTCCACAGTGAGTCCCACAACACCCAGGGGAAGCTTCACTCCCAGGTACTCTAACATGCCCAGGATCAGAGGTAAGGAGGACACAACATCTGTCCCAACATCCAGAGTAACTGGGACCAGCAGGACCAGGCACACAGGAACTCCACCAGTCTCTCTGGGTTGGTGCCCTGAGCAGATCTTGGGTGCAAACTCTGCAGCCAGTCCCAAAACAACCAGAAGAAGCTCCACTCCCAGGTGCTCTAACATGCCCAAGATCAGAGGTGCGGAGGAGAAAAGAATCTGTCCCAACACTGCGAGTAACTAGGACCATTGTGACCAGGCACACAGGAACTCCACCAGCCCAGTGGTTCAGGTTCCTTTTGGTCTCTCTGGGCTGGTGCCCTGAGCAGACCTTGGGTGCAAGCTTCCCAGCTAGTCCCACAACACCCAGAGGAAGCTCCACTCCCAGGTGCTCTAACACACCTAGGATCAGAGGTGAGGAGGACCCAACATTTGTCCCAACACCCTGGAGTAACTGGGACCAGCAAGTTCCAGGCACACAGGAACTCTGGCAGCCCAGTGGCTCAGATTCCTTCCTGTCTGTCTGGGCTGGTGCCCTGAGCAGACCTTGGGTGCAAACTCTGCAGCCATTCTCAAAACACACAGAGGAAGCTTCACTCTCAGGTGCTTTAACAAGCTCAGGATCACAGGATCCCAGAGTCACAGGATCACAGAGACAGCTTGACTCTGAGAAGTTCTGACACAACCAGGATCACAGGAAGGACAGGCTCCAGTCAGATTTAGCAAGGGCAGGTAGCACTAGGGATAACCAGATGGTGCGGGGCAAGCATAAGAATACAAACAACACAAACCTAGGTTACTTGGCATCATCAGAACCCAATTTTCCCACCGTTGCAAGTCTTGGACACACCATTACACCAGAAAAGCAAGATTCACATCTAAAATCACTTCTCATGATGATGAAACAGGACTTTAAGAAAGATATAACTAGCACCCTTAAAAAAAAAACAACAAAAAACAAATTCAGATATATTGAAATCATGTAACTTTTCTCATCATAATGCAATAAAAGTTTATTAAAAAAAAGAAATACAGGAGAACACAGGTAAACAGCTAGAAACCTTTAAAGAGGAAAACACAAAAATCTCTTAAAGAACTACAGGAAAACACAATCAAACAGGTGAAGGAGATGAACAAAACCATCCGGAATCTAAAAACAAAAATAGAAACAATAAAGAAATCAGAAAGAGAGACAACCCTGAAGATAGAAAACCTAGGAAAGAAATTAGGAGTTGTAGATGCAAGTATCACCAACAGAATACAAGAGAGAGACGAGAGAATCTCAGGGGCAGAAGACACCATAGAAAACATTGACAGAATAGTCAAAGAAAATGCAAAAAGCAAAAAGCTCCTAACCCAGAACATCCAGGAAATCCAGGACACAATGATAAGACCAAACCTAAGGATAATAGGTATAGAAGAGAGTGAAGACTCCCAATGTAATGGGCTAGTAAACATCTTCAACAAAATTATAGAAGAAAACTTCCCTAACCTAAAGAAAGAGATGCCCATGAAAATACAGAAAGCCTACAGAACTCCAAATAGACTGGATCAGAAAAGAAATTCCTCCCATCACATAATTATCAAAACACCAAATGCAAACAAAGAAATAATTTTAAAAGCAGTAAGGGGAAAAGGTCAAGTAACATAAAAAAGCAGGTCTATCAGAATTATTCCAGACTTCTCACCAGAGACTATGAAAGCTAGAAGATCCTGTATGTAGGTCATACAGACCCTACAAGAACACAAATGCCAGCCCAGGCTACTATACCCAGCAAAACTTTCAATTACCATAGATGGAGAAAACAAGATATTCCATGACAAAACAAAATTTACACAATATCTTTCCACAAATCCAACCCTACAATGGGTAGTAGATGGAAAACATCAACATAAGGAGTGAAAGTACACCCTAGAAGCAAGAAAATAATCTCTCAACAAACCCAAACAAATCTAATTCTACCTCTTACAACAAAAACAACAGGAAGCAACAATTACTTTTTCTTAATATCTTAATATGAAAATTAATATTACCAACATATCCTAATCGATTGAAATCCAAAAATATGAGGAATTAGAAAGTTTTTGATTGTTGCCAGGCAATGGTGACACACACCTTTAATCCCAGCACTTGGGAGGCAGAGGTAGCCAGGTCTCTGAGATCGAGGCCAGCCTGGTCTACAAAGTGAGTTCCAGGACAGTTAGGACTATTCAGAGAAATCCTGTCTCCCAAAAAGAAAAAAAATGTTGATTGTCATCCAGTGGTCTCTCTAATTTGGTCTAATATTGTACAATCTATATACACTTTGAGCTTGTTTGTTCATGACAATGTCTTGCTGTGTACAACATAAGAGTCTTGAAATCTTGCTTCTCCTATCTCAGCCTCTCTATTAGTAATACTGTTTATTTCATGTTTTTAAACTTTATTATGGTTTTCAGAACAGCTTACATATTTCAAAAGTATTTAAATACCCAAAAGAAACATAGACAATTAAATTGGGGACTGAGACTGAATGCTTTGCTTGAACTTTGTAACTCTTGTATTAAGTTTAAAGAAGAGGACTTTATAAATTACTCTTTCTCTGAGATGAATGCTTTTCCAAATTCTCACAGACAATGAACCAAATTCTTACCCTCTCCTAATGTCTGTGCCACCCTCTAAGCAGAACTATTGTTTATTGAAACAGTTGGTGAATGACTTTATGGATAGATCATCTTAATACACACACCATTTCTTAAATTAATGTAACCTGTTTACTGTGTGAGTGAGAATAAAGTCACCCACTCAAGTCAAATAACTTTGACCATAGCAGGAAATCTGTATCCAAAATCGTGCCTACAATCCATTCCTTGGCTCAGCAGAACTGTCAACTCTCAGCTTAGCTGAGATGGAGGTAAATCCTTTGGTGATGTGAGGGTCATTGAAGAACAGCCTTATTACAATGAAATCCAATGTCTAAAAATTGTTCTTATTTTGAGCTTGTACCACAGTAAGAGCCAAGATTTTAAGCTCTACTAAATACAAAATGAACAAACAAAAAGACTTTATACATTTATGTTCATTTAAGAAAATACTAGTAGTGATGTATTATTTTAAAATATACAGTTAATATGTTTGGAATTATTTAAAATTTATATTGAGAAAAACATATATATTTTCAGTATTGCTGTAGACAAGCATCTACATAGACTGTAAAATTGATTGTTGTTTTATAACAAACAACTTTTATAATATTCATTTTTTATTGTTATAACATTTTTAAAATTTTAAAGAATATGACAAAAAAGATATTATAGGCATTGAAGGGGGGTCTCTGGGAGGAGTTGGGGTACAAAAAGGAAACAAGAATGTGATACAATTCTATTTACTTAAAATATGTTTTTAAATGTTAGCAAATTTAGATAAATTGAAATCATGTAACTTTTCTCATCATAATGCAATAAAAGTTACAAAAAAAGAAAATGGGCAAATGTATAAAACCCAAATATGCAAACTTAATGTGGAAATGTCTCAAGAAACAAAAAATTGTGCAAATTTACCTATATTTTATGAATAAAAATGAAACCTTTAGATATTGGCCGAGAGCTTATCAAAGCCAAGTTTAAAATTCAGAGCTTGGCAAAGTGTGAGACAAGCATTCTTACACTTTGCATGCTTGGTACCACCTATATGGAGGGAAATTAGAAACTTACATTGAAATGAAAATGCCAGATTATGTGGATTGATAGACAGAAATTGATTCAGTCTCAGGGGCTTACAGCCAAGGTTCACCTGCTGAACCAGTGTAGTCCTTACCTTGAATCTACTTAGGTGCCTGTATGACAGAGGGGAAATTGAAGCTATGGTAATGGTGGATGCCTCTGATCTGACTTTGTTCTGAGGTAGGATAGATGTCAGTCTTGTGTTCAGCATAGATTCCTTCCACTATCTTAAAAGGATACTTTATAACCCTTGCATGGCCCTCATTCTGAAAAAGTATTACTGATGGACTGTATGGTCATAGAGTGTGGATGCTCAGTTCTACACTATGAGCTTCTGTTCAGGAAAGGTGGCCCTTAGCTTCTAGATGTGCTCTGACTTCACTGGTTTCCATGTCAGCAATGAGCTAC
Source organism: Montemys delectorum (assembly GCA_019843815.1). NCBI lineage: Eukaryota > Metazoa > Chordata > Mammalia > Rodentia > Muridae > Montemys > Montemys delectorum. The sequence goes on from JADRCD010183223.1 coordinate 40,425, forward strand.
ATCTTCACCTTCAGGACTCTTTGCTCCTAGCTGTCCAGATTTCTCTTGGCAGAAGGGGATGTAGGAAAAATGTTCCCCATAAATACTGAAGATTGATCCTTGGGCCTTTTGTATACTAGGCATCTTCTCTAGCATTGATCCATACCCTGAGTCTTTCTTTCACTTTTAAAATTTTTTTCAGAGTCCCACTAAGGTTCCCAGGCTAGCCTTGATCTCAGCCTGTAGCTCACATGAGCCCTGGACATCCAGCTCTCCTGTCTCAGACTCCTAAGTACTTGGGATTCCAGGCCTTTGGCACTGGGAGGAATCTCTTCTTCTTTAAGTTCCTTAGGTAAGGTCTATCTTTATCTCTGGGCAGAAGGGCGCTTTGGCAGCCTTATCTCTTCCACTACCTTTAGTTTCTTGTTCCTTCTCATAGGACATAATAGGTTTCTAAATTTCTCACTTAAAAATAAGAAATTTAGCCAGGTGGTGGTGGTGCATGCCTTTAATCCCAGCACTTGGGAAGCAGAGGCAGGTGGATTTCTGAGTTCAAGTCCAGCCTGGTCTACAGAGTGAGTTCCAGGACAGCCAGAGCTACACAGAGAAACCCTGTCTAGATAACCAAAAAAAAAAAAAAAAAAAAAAAAAAAAAAAAGACGAAATTTATTTTTAAAACTATAAGATCTTTCCATGTGGCCTAAAATGGCTGGTAATCCTTCTTCCTCAGT
>JADRCD010183224.1:0-57471 GCA_019843815.1 Montemys delectorum
AGAAAGAAAGAAAGAAAGAAAGAAAGAAAGAAAGAAAGAAAGAAAGAGAAAGAAAGAAAGAGAATGTGCAATGCTGAGAGTTTGAAGCCTACAAGCCCCAGTAAATGTGTTATGAATTTAACACATTTAGTATGTGGTATGTACTACTTCCAGTTTCAAATACCCTGGCCTCAGTTTCCTGACCTGGGAAATGGGCATTCACAGGCAGGGGTAAATACTTGTGATAAAGCTCTGAAAGTTGATTGGCATGAACCAGTCACTCCCATTTTAAGAGATGGAAAGTTATTTGTATGAGATAACCCATTCCAAAGTGTTAAAACCCTGACTGTCTTTTGTCTGTACTAAATGCTTCTCTATATTGGTGGAAGGAAGAATTGAACCATATTATATGTAACCTTACTGAATATTAAACCAAACATATGGAAGATGCAAAACTCTAGAATTGCATAAAAGCCCTCATTATTGCATCTTACTGTCTAGTTAATAAAAAGTGCAGCAGAGAGGAGCAGAGTCCTTCATGATTACTTTGATCTTATAAGAAGAAATAGCCTTTTGGAGCAAATGGCAAGGGTAGGGATTTATCCCAGGACTCTCTGGAAGAAGCAATTTTCTAAATGTGGCCCACAATAAAACCAATGTGCCTTAAATTTCCTTCTAAAGTGACTACTAATACCTCCCTGTTCCCCTTCCCCAGTTGAGAGGAACAATGGAGCCCATACTGGATTCAATCCATCTATAGTGTTTTATTTTTACAAAGTGGTTTATATCAGTGAAGTCTCAGAAACTCTGTGACATTAGGACCTTTGCAAGGCAACACTGTCACTGTGCAGATGGCTCGCACACAGGGATTGTGCTGCCATCTGATGTATCTCACCCATCTCACCTGGTGGCTGGTGGTCAGGAACTCATTCTTTCTACCATGAATTGAGGAGACAATATAGGTTCACTCTGTCATCCCTCCAGTATCATCTTTTATTGCCTCATTAGCTCATGCATACCCAAAACTTAATTGGGAGTGTCACATCCTGGACAAACAGAAAGGAGTGACTTACGTCTCAACATGTACCATGATAAAATTGGCTTTGACAGTGGTTTTTCTAGTTTGCCTTGTACCAAAGGTCCTTCAGCACATGGTTCTTCTTACAGGTGTATTCTTCTTACAGAAAGAAGGTACAAAAGCCCAAGCATTGATGGGATGCCTGAAAGAGTTCGCGTTTTCTACATTGTAAGATTGCTGAGGTTGCTTTGGATTCCCACATGTTCTTAATAACAATAGCTATCACGTATAAAATAGGAAGTTCTTTGCCAGGCAAAGTTGTATATGCTATTGTGCATGATAATTTATCGTGTCCTCACCAAACCCCAATGGTCCTGGCATTATTAATATCCCTGTTTTAAACATGGGTGATTTGAGTCATAGAGGATACGACCACTTTGCAAAGGAGTACCAGTTAGTCAGAAGCAGGGATGGGATTTGAAGCTCATCAGTCCACTTCCTAGACAATACCTTTATTGTTTTTGTTACTCTGCCTCCTAATGGGCGTGATACAGTTTGACAATACTGTCCCGTTCCCCTTGCATGCCAGTGGTTCCAAAGAAAGATGAAGGACCAAATAGAAAAAAGATAGCCATCTTATACAACTCAGCAAATCTGTCTCTCTTATGTTGTCCTAAACTACCTCTCGAATAAGCCAAATAGATTTGGCAATCAGCCTACTTAATAATGAATTGGAAGCTTGCTGATGTTATGTTTGGCAAGGCTTGCTCTTTCTTGCATGGATGTCTAGACTTTTACCCACTCTTTGCTGTGGTTACAATGGCTGGCACTAGCATTGTCATGCCTCACATGAGAGTGTGCAAGTCTCACTGGGACACTTTCAGTGCCATGAAAATGAACAAACACACAAACAGAAAAGAAACAAACAGGTAACCAGGCTCTGGCTTTATAATACTGATGGGAATCAGCAAGAAAGACAAACTTCAGTAGATGGGATCTCCTGTTAACTTACCATACATTCCTGGGAAGGAAACTTAGCTGCCTTAGATGTCTGGTTTTCCCACTTATAAGATGAGATCAAGGAGTTACACTCATACATTGATCAATTCATCATCTCTGTACTGTTACTTGTTGTTTCCAATACATTGTCTGAAGCTTAGCTGACTCAGCACCCCCTTCCGGCATCCTTATCATTCTAGCCTTAAGGGGTCTGCGGACAACCACTGAGCCTTATGGTAGACAGGTGGAAAGTGAAAGCAGAAACGTAAGTAAAGAAGCTTCCTGTGGCTCTGAACTCTCTTCTGGAGATGCAAGGTGATTTCAGTAGCACAAAGTTCTAAATATCTCATTTCTGCATCCTAAAGAAGATGGTTTAGTTGGAGGTAGAGTAAAGAAAGAAGAGAAAGTAAATGAATGCAAAGGTAAGAGCAGGGGAGAACTGAACAGAGCTGCTGTCCTCATACACATTTTGGGCCCAGATGAAGCCAGAGTATACCCCCCTGTTTATATTCAGACACTTTCCATCACTTTAACTCATCATCTGTATTTTCATAATTGCTGATGCATCCTCCCTTTCTCTTTGTGATCACGACCCTACAGTATTCTTTATCAGTAAGATATCCACATGCTATCTGGATATTAAATACATTGTTTCTTCATCAGCTTATGGTTTATTCTTCCTCCCAAAATATGCATAAGGAAGCCCAAAGGCAAACGACCCAGCAATGCTCTTCTGTTAGGCACTCCTATGGTTCTAGCTATTTCATCATGACAGGAACATAATTACGAATAGTGATATTCCCAACCAAGGTCATATTATGAGATACAGCATCACCTACTATGGCTCTGGGGGTCTTCGTGGCTACCGTAATGCTATGGTACAGATACTGTGGTTCATCACCTATAAAATGCAAAGATAAAAGTAAAATTTTATTTAGTGAGGATATTTCTTTCTCGCCCTCCTTTCTTTCATTCCTCTTTATTTTTTTCTCTTTGTCTCTCTTTTTAATTCTACTTCTCTCATTTTGAAGCCTCAAAACTTTCTTATAAGTTTGATTTAATTATTCTCATTTGAAGAATGATATATACTGACACTAGGAAGCTGCCTTTCCAGAGCATCAAGAGGTCTATGTTTGAGTCCTCAGCTATTATGCCTCTGTCTTATACAAAACACAGAGAGGCCTGAGATGAGGGTGATGAATTGCACAGGGTAGAGAACCAGAGTTGAGAGTTCAAGTCATAGCTGTACATATGTTGTCATGTGGAGCATTTGGTGTCTTTTAATCTCAGAGGTCAATATGGCGTGGGTGTGTATCTATGCCCTGGGATGATAGAAATTATACATGTTAGTTCATTTTTGTGGCTCAGAACTGTTCCCAACTTCACTCCTAAAAAGTCAGGGAAGCATAGACATGCATGCAAGGTATTTACAAGGTTTGGCTATGTTTAAATAATCAGTATTGTTTTTTTTTTCTTCTATTGTTGTTGAGAAATGTCCCTCACTTAAAAATAAGATCTGGAGATGAAAATTAATCCCAAAGACACAGACTTGGGAAGAGTTAAAATCACAAGGATAGCCTTAACTCAAGGAAAAGGAACTTTAATGTATTAAAAAATCCCACTCTTGGATCTAAAAACAAGACAAGTATACACAGAGTTCAAGATAAAGGACATAAACTTTTACTGAAAATAAGTCTGTATCAGAGATCCTAGTGGCCCAGAGGAGGTGTTATGCCTCTTTTACAGATGAGGAGACTCAGCCTTAGATATTTGCATGACATATCCAAGTTGCCATGAATCCAGCTGAGAGTAAACTGGAGGCTCTCCCTCAAACCACATTCTCTGCACTTGATCACAGCAGACATAAGCTGTCAGTCAGTAGAGCTGACAAAACAGTGCATCCTCACTGTCTCAACACTTAGAAAGTTCATAGACAGTGCCTCTGGGATGTTACTCTAAAAGGAACCCAGGAATGAGGTGTTGTCTTTTCACTGCTGTGGATTATGTAAGGACTTGCTTATCTCCTGAAAAAGAAAAAAGAAAAAAGAGGAAAATGCTCTCTTGTGGTTTTGAAGGGCATTGGGTCACCTAGGTAAAGGTGCTCAGCTATGGTTGCACTAAATCTAGAGGCCTCTAATTTAAAAGATTTTGGTAGAAAAGATCATGACATATTTCAGTGAGTATTTAGTATTGGGTTCATAAATCTGTTTTAAAGGAACTCTTAGATAACACTGTTCAGATTAAATTTGAGCAAGGAGAGAAAGCCTAGGGTTATATGTATCTTTGACTATTTTTAGTAAATTTTGGCCTTGGTTTTAAATGCTGGGCGAAAAATATGTGAATGTGTATTTGGAGATAGAAGTGTTGGATTACTTTAACGTTGGTTTCTTTTGTTTGTTTGTTTGTTTTGTTTTCTTCTTTTTGTTTTTTTTTTGTTTTTGTTTTTGTTTTTTTGGTTTTTTTTTGGTTTTCCGAGACAGGGTTTCTCTGTGTAGTCCCGGCTGTCCTGGAACTCACTCTGTAGACCAGGCTGTCCTTGAACTCAGAAATCCGACTGTCTTTGCCTCCCAAGTGCTGGGATTAAAGGCATGTGCCACCACTGCCCAGCACTCAACTTTGGTTTCCAACCCTGACTCTACAGACCCATATCTTGAGTGCTAAGGAAGATGCACAGTCTCCAGTATATCTTGAATGAACAAGCTTCTGATCTGCATGCCATTGTATGTAAGCATTCACAATGGGACTGGTAGGTTAACTCTATGTACTTACCAGTAAATAAGCACAGATACATTGTTGACAGTGTTTTATAAAAACAATCAAATACAAACCTCAGTACCCATGTGTGACTTTCTCCTCTTCAGAAGATGTCCTTGGGGAAACAAGCCTTAAGAAGTTGAGAATCTAGCAGGGCATAAGAAATCTGCTAAAAGCCTCCCTCCATTCATTAGGGAACTGGTGCACCATGATTTTGTTTTCTTCCTGAAAATGAGAGAGCTGTTAGGAACAGAGGGGTAACAGAGCTCAGAAGGCAGGGACATGTATCAAAGCGCAAAAGGAAAAACTGATTCAGAAAAAAATATGGAAGGCAAGAGAAAGATATTGTTGAGAGTGGTCTGAAAGGTGGCTAGGCCCCTTTTTCAGATTGCCTTCAGAGAGTAAAGTCTGGTCCTCTGCTTACATCAGTGACTATGTTCTCATGATTCATAGAAGAATTATGTATCTCTCCATGCTTGCTTCCTGAACATGTCAAGGATAGACAATGGGGACTCATGCTTTGTAGAAGGATTAATTCATTAATTCATCAGAGGGATATGCTCTTCACTTATTATTTAGCAGTATGGAGTAGCTTATTTATCTTCAACTGCTGCTCTGAAAGTGTTTCTTCACCTTGACCTAGCACACACTTGTCTGTTCTTCATGACCACATACAGAAATCATCTTCTAGGAAAAGTCACATGCCAACGGAGAATGTGCCATTCATCTGCCTCTTTGAGCTCCCACTGTCACGTGCACTTGTTTGAGGTTGCATTTCTCATGTTGCATTATAGTATGTTTGAGTAACTGGGTGTCCTGCCTTCCACTCATAGGTAGGGGAGACATTGTTTGATTCTTTTCTGTATATAGCCTTCCTGCCTTGCAAGATGCTTTAAAGCTCTAAGTCAATCAATTTGAAAATTTTGCAACAAGAATGCTAAGGCAGAACCTGAGCCCAGGATTTCTCAACTGGGACACTTTCATAACCACATACGCACTCATTAAATCTCCATCAAAGTGCAAAACAAAGACTGAAATATAGGCAATGAGGAAGGGGCGGGGGAGTGGATTGCAGTTGCCACCAAGTTAGGTCTGATCTCTCTGTGTGATAAAGAAAGTGAAGCTTCTAAACACAGGTTCTCCATTCCCATTATTAAGGGTTAGGCAGGTGGAGAAGAAGCAAGCAAAGAGTGAAACCTCATTCATATAGATATGGGTGCCAACAAGCCTTGATAGTTTACAGACATCTGGAAAATAGAGGCAGACACATAGCTGGAATATGTTGTCTATGGGTTTGTTACAAGATTTTATTGATATCTTGAAGGTATTTAATATATTTCAAGCATGGCCAAGAACTGGTTTTCTGGTCCTTCCAAGAGTAATGGGCTTGTGCAAAATCACCGAAAACAAATGAATGGCAAGTCTGACAGGAAGCTCAGGTCCTGAATCTGTATCCTAAGGGTTAAAGTAATGTGTCCCAAACCTCAGCTATTTCATGGGTTTTCCTAATCATTTTGGCTGTATCTGTCTTCTTCTTGTTGCAATTTCTCCCTCCAAGACATTGTGGATATTATTAACAAAGACTTTATACTCACAAGTAAGATACAATGGAAACAGCATCACTTACTAACATCGAAAACAAGCACAATAAAAGCAAATCATGATACTGCTTTCCAGCCAGCTGATGCTAACAGTCCACCTGGGATTTAACCTGCAGCCTGCTTTCTTTGGTTTGTAAATGCACTGGGAGACACAACAAGTATCCCCTCCTTCCCATTATCAAAAGGGGCTAAAAGCGAGGAACAGCATCAAATTTCCTAATTTTGTGCTTTTCTATTAATCTGATGAAAATAAGCTACATGCATTCATCTCCTCCACCAGCCTTACCAAATTTTCACATGCGTAGGGAAAAATTCTCCTTAATATGTTAGCAGTAAAAGAGAAGTCTTATGCAGGTGAACTGCTTTTTCTTTATGCCTTAACAATAGCTGATGACGACTGAGTACTTTCCTAAGGATATGACTGTTTCTTACTCTTAAACAATCAGCTAGCATACTTACAAAGGGGAAGGCAGGAATGGTAATTGGTCCAGGTCCTTATAGGGACTAAACAATGGAGCATGAATCCATGCTGGTGATGTGGCCCAGAATCTCTGTCCTAACTGTGCTTTCTAGTCTTAAATAAGCTGGAATTCTAGTCCTGTTGGAAGTGTTACCTTCTTAAAGAGGCTGTGAAGAGCTCTAAACAGGATTTACCTTGATTAAGTTGAAGAAAGAACTTGTTCACTTAATAAGCATTTTTCCTGAGCATTTTCTATTTGACAGGCACCATTTTAGACTACAGCATTAAAAAAGCCTTTGTACTTGTAGGGTTTATGATTTAATGTGTATCTCTGCATGGTGAGGGAATATTGCCAAAAATGATGATGTATAAGTCTGTCAATAGTGAATTTGGTTAGGGGCTGGAGGCAGACTATCTGACTTCTTCTTCTTCTGTACTTGCCTTTCCATACTGGATGATTTGGGGCATACCTCAGCCACCCATTTCTGTGTTTGCAAAACAAAGATGCAGGTAAGATGCCAGATGCCAAGGTTGTCAATCTGTATGTGTTTGTTTCTCCTTGTGGCTGCAAAGACTGGTATGGGAGTGAAGAGCAATTTCATAAGCTGTCATTTGGACTAAGTCTCTGGAGCCAGAGTAATAGATGTCTATGCTCTGGAACAAGAGCTAAGAAACCATTTCCATTGCCTATGAACAAAATCTGTTGGAATTAATATCATCCAGAGAGTAAATGTAGAAGTCAATTATAGGAATTAACATCTTCCTCATATGTTCTCCAAAAGCAGATAAAAGCAGTTTGGGGTAAGCCTACCATGAATTGAGGGCTTGCTTCTATGTCTGACCTGTAGTTAGCATTCTACATGGTCTCTGGTTAAACTTCAGCAGCAATGCGTTTTCCACAGGCAGTCTTTGGGAACAGGAGATGAGGACAAGTAAATTTTCTGAGGGTTCATCTCCTGAAGACCTCAAAGAGTAAGAGAGGCAGTTAGCATGGGGAGCCAGTGGAAGATGTGTGACTGAGCAGATAGTCGGAGAGCAGTGAGGACTTCCACTGAGGACAAGGGGTCTGAGTAAACCTCAGCTTGGGTGATCATCCTTCCCCGTTATTGACTAAAGAAGATTCCCTGTTGATAAAGGAGGGAAAAGGAGGAGGGGCATTATGGATAAAGTGTATTAAAACCCACTGATATTACTGACTTGTCTATATGAGGACTAGGAAAGCAATTAGTGAGGTGTTGTAGGCATGTACAGGAGCAAGTTGTATTGGACTACAACAATCTAGTGAACACTGGTTCGAAAACTTCACCTTCCAAAAAAATCTAAGAATATTCAAGGAACTTCTATAAAATGATTTAGTTTTGTATATAATATATGTCCATACTCTTATATATGTTAAATTATTTGTAGATTATATGTAGTATTAAATATAATGTAAAAAGTTATGTGCTGTTATTGAGTATTGTTTAGAAAATAGCAAGGAAAAAAGTGGATAAATGTTCAGTACAGATGCAATTTCTTAACCAAATACTTTCAATCTGTTGTCCGTGTGAGTCTGTGGAATCTGTGAATTCTGTAGGGTAGAATATACTACATGGATGAGTGCCAAGGAAGATGTGGGCAACGTCAAGATTGTGTTGGCTAAACCTCCTGTCAAGCCATAGTTCTATTTCCATTTCCATTCAAAGTAGAAGAAGCTAAAAGCTCAACAAAAGAAACTACAAAATTAGGGGTAGCCCCACATAGGAAGGAACTGATTATTCCAGCACATTGTACCCAGAATATACACTCACTGTACATATGTACATGCATGCATGCAAACACACACACATACATGCACACATTAAACAAATAAATGTAATAACAAAAAACTGTCACAATTTTCCACCCCAAGTACAAAGACATAACGTAGTGTCCATAGTTAAAAATTCCAAGATAGTGATAATAGTCCAGAGTGAATTGTACATATTTTCGTAACTCATAGCTGTGAGTCTTATATCGTGTGCCTACTAGACTCTGAATTCTACATGCAGTTGCTTCTCTGAGTTGTTCAGAGTTGGTAAAATAGCTAAATATCCTAGGTTTGTCAGAGAAAACTTGTTTATGTAGACAAATGCTATTTTCCCTGGGCCTCAGTTGTCTCCTCTGTCAATAAGGTTTTAATAGCACCAAGGCTGGAAAGATCACTGTTTCCAGCACTTGAGAAGATGTTCCAGGCATCTATCTTCCTGGATTCTGGATCCACAGACTTAGGGTGAGGACTTCTCATTACAGAAAATGCATGCATTGCCGCAAAGCGCTCTCTAAAACGTTGACCCCAGTGTCAGAAGGCCAGATCCTAGTCATGCTCCAGTCACTCGCTAAGACATTTCACCTCTTCTGATCTCAATTGTTCTATTACTAGATGATCTTCCAAGACCCATCTACTTCTGCTGTCTTCTGCCAAGGAGCCAGTATTGTGGGAATTAGTCAACTGTTATATGCAGTGTATGTGACTGTGGGGAGAAAGCAGGAAAAGAAATATGTGTTAGGGAACCAGGATTTAAGTTGAATGTGCATGAATTCTGCTTCCTTTACTGAAATTCTGTCACCTTTATTTAAGTGTTTTCCTTCTTCTGATATAATATGTGTATGTGGGACAAATATACACATACATGTATATGATCTCCCACATCCATTAATATATAATGAGTAGAAAAACTCTATGTAGTTGGGAGGGGCATGTGGGATACTATATGTAAATGGCTTAATAAATAACTAGTGACCTTTGTTGGGAGCCAGCTTACTGCAAAGAATGACAGTTGAATGTAATTTTGTATCATTCCTCCATCACTGATTTGGAAAACATGCTAATTAATTTATCTTCTTTATTACTTATTATTTTTTGAGATTATAGTGTAATTATGTCATTCTCCTCTTCACCCTCAAACCATCCCATCCACTCCTTTCTCTCTGTAAAATTCATGAGCCCATTTGTCATTTATTGTTGGAACATGCAACATGTGTTCTTAAATACAACCTGCTCAGTCTGTATGTTACTTGTATGTATGTCTTCAGAGATGACCATTTTCTATTGGATAAACATATTTTAAAGTACTCAATCAATCTATAACACTCTCTGTAAGATATTCATCAGTCCTAGTAGTCTGTTACTAAGTCTGCTAAGTCCTGTCTACTAAGCCCTGCTAACATCTCAATTCTGGCAGAGAGAAGGGCCTCAGTGCTTCTGCATGGTTCTAAGGAAAAAGGAAGAATTAGATTGCCCACTTCTGCCTGATTTAGCTCTCCTTTCCTATTTCCTTTCTTTCCTAAACTGTTATTCCTTCCTCATCACCTTGTCCAACTCTGGATTCCATTTTCAGGGTGCAATGGTCTAGGGTCTTCTAGGATGGCATTCATGCAAAAGCACCTGGAATGATGTAGATTGAGGCTAGGTAGTTTTGTGGCTAGACAGCCTCTGTCAGGACCAACAGTTCTCAAGCTGTAAATCACAACCCTTTAGAAGTTGAATGGCCCTTCCACAGAGATTGACTTAGACCAACAGAAACCACAGACATTTACCTTACTATTCATAACATAATTACAGTTATGAAGTAGCAATGAAGATAATTTTATGGTTGGGAGTCACCACAACATGAGAAACTTTATTAGCGGGTCTCAGCATTAGGAAGATTGACAACCACTGGATTAGACCCTGCTGAGCATTGAAAGTGCTAAGAGGCAAGTAGAGCTGAGATCATATGTTACTCCCCGCCCTTAACCCCACCCCTGTTAAGTACAGTGAGTGCCTTAATATAGTGCCTTTACCTAGAGAAACCTCAGTTTCTCTCCTTCCCTATAAAATGGGCTTAGCTAGAGCTTCTTTCACATTGTGAGTGACTATGGAAAAAAATATTGAAGTAAGCAGCAGTGTCCAAGCCTCGTGGCTGCCTATAAACATAGTGTAAGGAATATTACTGCTTTATTTCTGTTTGGGTTTATCTTTCCATGACACCTAAGACACTGGCTTCAGCCTCCTGGCTAGGCTTCCTGTATGGTGTGAAAAAAGTGTCCTATGGGAATGTCACCATGCTGCCTGGGGCTCAGCATCAGTAGGCCTCTTTTTGCCTCATGACAATCTGTCTGTTTCAAGGACACCAGACTGAGAGGATGAAATGGCAAGTCAGAGGAGAATTTTCCCCAGAAAAAAAAAAATCAGAAAAGATTAAGCCGATGGACAGCTCAGGAATACAGGGAGCTCTGCTCCTCTTTGCTCCACAGTGGCCTGTCAGTCATTCTAGAAAAGAGGATATCAGTTTTTAGAGGGAGGCAGCAGACAATTTAGACTGTTTCTTCATGAATCAGAGACTTTATTCAATGTTGGTATATGTGAGGGCACAGATGTTGAAATGGGGTATACACAGGTTAAAATGTACTCAGATCAGTGTGGATTTACATATATCTGTCTGCTCATGGAGAAAAGTAAATGCATACATGTATAAAAATTCTCTGTGTTCATGTTGGTACAGAAATTTTTGATCAAATATGCATGGCAAGATGTACATAAGGATGAACATGGTGAACATACTATGCGAATATGTATATAGATAAGAGTGATTTGCCCATGAATGCCAGTTTGTCAAGGTGACTTATTCCGACATGTCAGGGAATGGTATGGACATGAACACATATTCATGGTGCTAGCATAAGAAAGAAACACTTTTGCAGAATGTATGCATGAATCTCTAGGACCTCAACCTCTGTTGCTGTGGTATCTGTGTTCCTATGCATGCACACACACACACACACACACACACACACACACACACACACACACACTCACACACTCACACACACACATACACACACTCACACACTCACACATATCATCCTGTGTTTGTGTGCATTCATATTTATGAAAGTGGACTCACATTTAAACCTATTGTTTGTGTTTTAGGTAACCAAATGGATTTCCAGAAGTATATAGAGTCATGATTCACGAAATATATGCATGTATGAACACAGATGTACTTTGGGAGAAAATATATTCAATAAGAGCTCACCTGTTCACCTGTATTTCTAAGCTATGCAAAAAAATGACTTCTGATATATCTGTGACTTACTTGACCTGATTGTCCTTGCACACTTTCTACAAATGATTCCCCAGTGTTGATCCTAACATGCTATGTGAGTATATAGCCTGCTTCCATTTGTTATAATCCATTCAGTCATTCTAGAGACATTGCTTTTCACTTCTAGCAACATAATTCCTTCTAGTATGTTGTACATCACCTATGTCAATAAGAATTGTCTTAGAAACTGTTTTGTTAAGTAAGGCCAACATACAGAAAAGACACACTGCCCATAATGGAATCGTATGGATGTGTGACATTGGGTGGATGAACGTTTTTGCCAAATCCTATTGTAATGCTCAGAAAGTGAGATATGGATTGACTCAGCATGTAAATTGTGAGCTAGAATATGTGCTTTTCTCTGTATTATTATTATATGACAGTGTCCATCAAGACAGAGGCATTTTAAGAAGTCTGTTTCCCATCAGTATGTTCCCTTGTCATTCCTCTAACTAACCTTTGAAGATTCCTTGACTTCTATAATTTCCCAGGGGAAAAGAGTGAGAGTCAGGGAGAGGTATCATTGCCAGGTGATTCTGATGATTAGGTTAATCAGGGAGACAACACAAAATATTGTGAAATAGTATATCGTTGACCTAGAGGTTAGGAACCTAGATTCTCACCCCCTTGAGACATACTGGGACTGCCCAGTAACATTCAGCTTCCTTGCTTCTAAACTAAAGTTGGAGAGACAGAGAAAAGACAGTAAAGACTCCCAGCAAAGGGCCTTATGCTGCAGATGCTCTTTCGAAACATATGCTGAGTTGGCATAGTCTAAGTTTAGTTTCTGTGATTCTGGAAGTGGAAGAAATAAGGCAGGATAGGGATGAAGTGAAATGGGATAACTCAGATTCATGACTCCAAATCTCATACTCCAAAGAGGCTCAAGATTGTAACCATAGTTTCCTACCGAGAACATCCGACAGATGTGATTCTTATTCTCCAGAGATTTACAATCAAAGACAAGCTTGGGTGCTTTGGAGCAAGCGATCTTAAATGTCTCTATTAACTAGAGTAAAAAGCAGTTTATTTGTATAGCACTGGAGAAATGGTAGTTTGAGCAGTGTTCACTGCTGCACACATTAGTGAGCATGGCTGATGCTGATCTCTTAACTGACTCTGATCTCTCAGCACTGGGAGCATCTGCATTTGTTATTATCCATAAGTCAGAGCAATGTTGGGAGGAAGGAATGAGCAAACATGCACACAGCCAAGAACACTATAAATACTAAACTACTGTAAGTCATCCTATAAACTTTAAGTTCAGTAACCAGCACTGTTCTAGGCTGTAGCACACAAAAGTCTAGTGCCTGCCTACCTGAGTTTCACTCCAGAGATTTTGACTATATTTTCCCTCCTGTGTTTACATAATGAAAGTGAAGCTTTAAGAAATGACATTGCTAGCAGTTTTTTCCCCAGCAAAGGATCAGAGATTTCCATCCAACAGGCTTGTAGCAGATACTGAATTCAGTCCCTCTGTTACGTCATGGAAATGGGGAGTTCACAAGTCAAAGTGGAGTTCAGTCTTCCCTGTTCAGATGTTTCTACTCTTCTACTAGACATTTTCCATCACATTATCCTTATTAATCATTGACTTTTGCTTAGAGAATATGGCATTCATAATTCCATTTCATAGGTTTATTGTTGGTGTCTTCCAGTGGTTTTGGAAAGGGGAACAGGAGACAGGGCAACAGGGAACATGGTATAGATATGAAGACTATTGCCTGGAGATATGAATCCCTTATCTGAGGTTAGAAAACAACAAGAGTGAAATTTAGCTTTTCCCATGGCTAACATTATAGTATAGATATATCCTTCTATTTTATAACCTGGAGATATATGCCTGACATTTAAACCAAATAAGCACAGAATGGTCAGAGGACCATTGCCAGTGTCTAGCCCTGCTGGAGAAAGTATGTCTTCCTACTATGTATGCACTTATGGCCCTGCCGAAGAGTGATTCTATGGTTCCCATTATGGATTTTGCATCCTCTGATATAGTGAGAAACTCAAAAGGAAGCTTCCTTCCTCCTCTATGACCCTGCCCTCCTCAAATCATTCCTTCACTGCCACTGGGCACCATCTGTAGCTGGTCTAAATTGGACTGAATGGTGTAGAATTGCAAGTCAAAAGGGTCCTGTAATCATTGCACTGATGCCCCAGGCTCTGTGCTCCAGTATCATGTTATAAATAAGGGTAATGGAGTAGAGGCTGAACTACAATCAAGGCTGCTATGAACACACTGAACAGGCATGGAGCTTATTTAAGGAATATAGAGGTAGATTATGCTCCTGAAGCAGTGCAAGTTGGAACCAATCAATACCTGCTCAGTTCTTCAAATCAGGGCCAGTAAGACTCTGATTAGGAGGAGGAGGGGCTGAAAGAAACAGGATAGAGTGTTGCCTAGGGAAAAAAAATCTTCCATTTCTGTTTGTTTTCTGTTACATATGCCCATGGAACACTGGCTCCAAGCTGGGCATTGAGGAAGTATCATCTCACTGAGTGAGATGACTTTAGTTTAAAGAGGCTCTGAGACTCAGGGAACAGAAGCAGACGAGGTGTGAAATAACTAAAGAAATGAGTATCTTGTAGTGTGAGAAGCATAGCAGTGTGAGGAAATATAGAGCAGGAATATCCAATGCAACCCTAAAGGGAGCAGAGATTCACAAAGAGGATATACTTGATGCCTTTTTCTAGGTAGCTGTTGCTGTGTGTAACTTGAGACTGTTTATGGACGTTGGTGATATAGATGAAGCTGGATGGGCAGTTTTCTGAAGGTGGACATGGCTGCACATCTATGGTGGCCTTTCTCACAGAACTGGTGGTTCACAGTGGACATTTTTGGGGGCAGTCTAGAAAAGTAGTCCATAATATGCTCACCCTTTAGCATCCTAGTTTTAGCTTCAAAAGTCCCAAAGAACAGAGAAAGGAGAAAGGTGAGTTTTCAGACACTCTGCTAAAGCCCTCTCCTGCATCCTGCTCTCTCTGAGAGTATCACTTTTAGTATTCATTCATTGACCAAAAACATTATGTTGCCAACTTTGGTGAGGGCAAGAAGAACAATCTTACCTCTTGAAAAGAGAACCTCCAATTGTATATTGCATCTACGCAAGCAGGAGATATACAGGCTATATAGTCAGTTTACATAGTTAAGTTCTAAAGATGAATTAGGCAGGAAAATGAAAGAGTGAGAATCTAGATGTGGAGAACAGTATGGACACATACCTTGGAGCTATGAGAATAAAGGCAAGGTCACATTCAGCTCAGGATAGAAGGAAAGAAAAGGAGTGAGAGGAAAAGATTGAGTGAGGGATTAAGAGAGGGAGGCATGGAAAATATAAGGAATACACCTGGTGGACCTTCTTCCAATGCTTTGATCCATATTAGTGCTGTCTGGATAGAGGCAAGGTTATGTGGAGAATTGTGAAGTGCAAGCTGCACAATACCAATGACAGATAGAACTCAGTGTTCGTGTAAGGAGCTGTCTTTTGGTACCCACTACTTCTGGTGTCCAGTCTATTTTAATCTTTCCTACCCTCTGTGCTCGTTTTTCAGTACATGAAATTATGACCAGACGTCTTCCATGCTGTTTTCTTCCCCAAAGCTTTAATTTCAATAGTGGGTGCTCCTATATTCAGTAACTTCTGGCTGTATCACAGAGAACTAAGCTGTTGCTATGGAGGAAGTGGAAATAACAATGATTCATGATCCTGTTGAATCTTATGACTTAGCAAAGGTGATGAGAATTAGGCATGAACAAAGTTAGTGAATCAGTATAGAGATTAGAAGCCTGACAGCTCAGAGGAAAGATACCATCCCAAGGGTTGGGCACTCCAGAGTGCTAGGCTCAGCTAAGTTTTGAAGAATGATAACATCTGTGAAGGCTGAGGGAGAGATGAATGTACCTGGTGAGCTATGAATAAATATTGGCAACCAGGAAAATTTGCTTCAGTGTGGTGATGTGGCATCCATATGGGTCTTGGTGAGGATCTAACTCAAGCACCAATTAATCATGGAAGGGTGCTCCTCCTAGTCTTCCTTTATGCAAATATCTGGGGGAATTGGCTGCCAATCTAATCATCTTATCTCATCTCATTTTATCTTATCTCAAGGACTGTGGTTACTAACTCTACAGCTCTCACCCTCCTGACCTCTACTGCATGGTTTCAGGCTTCCCTGACTCATCATAGTTTATTGCCTGTCAGCTTTGAATCCATGTGCTGACACTTACCTGCTCAACCTTTTGGATAGATCAACCTGTCTGTCTTAGGAGCAGGAGCATAAGGACCATTGTGCAGCATCTTTAGGAAAGGTTTAGATGCCAAAGTTAAAAAGAAAATTACTCCTGAAAGTCAGTGAGATTTCTACCTCTACCCTCTGATCTGGTTTTGTTGTAGATCTTTTTTATACTCTAAGGCAAAGGTGTTAGATTGTGGAGCTTTGTGACTAAAGAGAAGTTCTTCCCATCCCTAGTCCTCATTTCCTGGATTGGTAAGTTTGGTTGGTCAATGTTCCATCCCTTGATTGTCTCTAGTGTAATTTTATAATGTTACACATACTTATTCTATGGTTAATGGAGATATGTGGAAACCTTGGGATAAGGTATAAGAAACTTAGACAGTTTTCACAAAGTGTGCAGCCTTATATCTATTTTGATCCCTTTTTCTTTACTTTTGATACTGTCACACACACTCAAAACAGACTGACTCTTCTTGCCTTGACAGAGATGAGATGGAAAAAAATGACAAGAAGACAGATGACTGACAGGAAATATCCACAGGCTAAATGCTTATTCCTTCATACATCCCATTCCCCAAAGCTCACAAGAATCATGAGAGACTGTTTTTATGATTCCCACTTTTGTCTCTGAGACAAGTAATGCTCAGAGAGGTGAGCCTGTTAAAGGTCAACCTAGTCAAATATATAGAAAGGAACAGAGTGACCCTACAAACCCTACTACATTACATGATAATTCTTATACCACTTTGTGGTGGAGATATTTGGATGTTTAAGGGTATTAAAAGATGGATATTTAGGAACCATTTGTAACTCTAACATGTGACTTTCAATATGAAGAAGCATGCAGCCATTGCATCACATAGAAGAGCAGGATAACTGTCCTGGTACTTCTCATATCATGCTCCAAAGTGGAGTTGAACTCACTGTCTCTTTACTTCAATGTGTTGAGCCTTTCTCTCAGTCCAAGCAGGAAGGTAATGAAAAGCACTCAGGTTGGAATCAAGAACTAGGTCCTAAATGCTCTAGTCCTTACTAAATGGAAGCACACAAGGCATTAGAGCTCTCACCTGAAAAAATGAATAGAACATTCTCTACCTTGCCATGATCCTGGTCAAACTAAATAAGGAGATGAATGAGAACCTGGTATGAGCCTGACACTTCAATAGGTAGTGCAAATGTTCCTATCCATGGCCTTGATTTTAGCTACTTCTCCACATCATTTTCAGGGAAGGGATAATGTAAATCTCACTGTTATGGTGAACAGAAGATCTATTCAGCACATGGGCAAAACAAAAAAGTACTGTGAAGGTGAATGACGAGGAAAGACATTCTGAAACAAAATGTACAGAGAGAGATAGACAGAAATAGAGACAGACAGAGAGAGAGAGACAGAAAGAAATAGAAACAGAGAAACAGAGAGAGAGAGAGAGAGAGAGAGAGAGAGAGAGAGAGAGAGAGAGAGAGAGAGAGAGAAAGAGACAGAGAGATATAGAGACAGAAAGAGAGACAGAGACAGAGTCGGGGAGGGTTCATGAGAGAGTAGCTCAGAGTAATAAGAATCAATTCCATCAACCTTCCATCTCTTTTCAAATCTAATGTGAAACGATATGCTTTTCTCCCTTGCCAACAAGTCTTAATTCTTTTCTTCCCCTCTCCTTTAAAACTAAGCGTAACCATATTATTTTTCTCTACCAACTGACTTAGGAAAATAGTTTAATATAAAAGATGCAGTTCCCAAAGGATGTAGAAATGGGCAGATTGGAGACAGAGGCAGAGATGAGTGCTGACAGCTGATGATGGTGCTGGGGTTCTGAGGTACTCCGGGGATGCTCTTTTCCAACTACTGCTGCAGGGCCTCAGCTGTGTCACACCCCCGCCACCTCTTCACCTTCTGTCCCCGCAGGCGACCTCTCCAACCTAGCATGCCATTCATATCATCCTAAAGGCATGAAGCCTGCCTGACATCAGGATCTCTTAGAATCATAAACCATCCAGACCATAAATTCTGCATAGCCTTGTTCAAATGCTGGATCCACAAGGACCATAGCTGGACTCACACACATCCCTGTAGTACACTATTTGTCTTGTTTTGTGGTAACTACCAAACTATCATAACTTTGCATGGTTTTCTTTTTATTCTCTCCTAAGTATGATTTTAGTGAGAATAAGAAATTCAATAAAGTTATAGGGAATGGCACATTTATTCAACAGATATTTATTGTGCACCCTCTATGTGCTACATACTGAGGACAGAAGGTCTGTGTTATGAATGAATGATTAAAAGGGTGAGTAAAGAGGGAAAATGAAGTATGAGGTGGGGGGCTGATGCTGATTTTTGTTTGTTGTTTTTTTGGTTTGTGGTTTGTTTGATTGATTTTTAAACCACAACTGAGGGAAGAAAAATCACTGGCAAGATGAGAAAGTCTGTGACAGTAACAGTCAAATGTGTCTTTTCCTTTAGTCTATTCTCTGTCTCAAGTTCTGTGCCTGACATATTTTAAACAGTTAATAGTTTGTGAGAGATACACTGTTGGAGGACCAGGGTAATGATGTTGTGTACCTTTAGACTAACTGAAGAACCCTGCAGATATGTGAACATGTCTCTATGTTTGGCCTTATTTTTTCTCAATTTTATATTAGACAAGTAGGGCAGACTGTGACCCCTATTTTTCAACTAAGAAAAACCATACAGACTCTACTGTTTGTCCTCATGTGAACTTGTCAGTTAATACAGAATGAACATGCCACTCTAAGTCTCTTATCCTAAATAGCGCTTTGTCAGTAGTGCAGAATGTTCAAGACATCAGTCTATCCATCCTGTTTCCCAATGGGATTTTGTTTGTTCATTTGTTGGTAGCTTTGTTTTGTTTTGTTTTGTTTTGTTTTGTTTTGTTTTGCTTTGCTTTGTTTTTTCTTTGTATTGTATGGAGAGCTTCAAATACCCTGACTGAGGGAAAGAACCCTAAATGAGATATATGTTTACTGTTTTGGAAGAAGCTGTTATATGCATAAGAAGTGGCTGCCCTCTTAATATGTCTTACTGTCTCTACAATGGGTATGCTAGTCGCTGTGCTATCTCTACAGTGAGGATGTTTGGTGGCCTCCTTTGGCTTCTTCCCAGTGCATCTCCTCACATGTTTGCCACCCTCTTGCCTCATGAATTTTGTACCTTTTCTTCCATCTGAAGGCATTTCTGTCTGCTGGATACGTTTTTTAAAATCTTGCCCATCCTTTGGTCTCCTCTATGAAGACATTAGATCCAAGGAGAAGCTATCTCCTCTCCTCCGAGATTCTCACTTTGATTTAGAACTATTTATAGCATGCCTTTGTTCTCAGTCTCTTGGACTGGGCTCCTGAGGACAACATATCTCACTGCTGGATCTTAGAAAAGCTTGATTCACTACATGAATCTTTCAAATGAATATACATATATTTGCCTCTACTACAGAGGTGATTTACAGTCAATAGAGAGAAAATGTATCTGCACATGATTAAAATCACCTCTGATCCCATAGTCTGAAGAGTACTCATAACTTTTTTACTGTATCTCTTCCCAGCTCTATATACATAGGCTCATCTCCAGATAAAATCCTAAGATTGCCTATTTTCCATATTAGCATCTTATCTCACACTCTGTGACAACATAATATTTTGAAAGTTAAATTATTTTTCTCTTAATTTGCATTCCCCAGAGTGCCTGCACTTGAGTAAGATGGTGGTGCCAATTCTCTCAAATTTCTCTGTGGGATTCTAGCCATTGCTGAATGTCCTGAGTTGCTATCCTTTTCCCCAGAGATAGAGTAGTTTATTGCAACTTGTGAAGAGTTATGGAGCCCCTACTTTAAGTTCTGCGCAAACCTCAGCTACAGACTTAAATGATTTCAATATAGTCAAAACAGTGTATAGTGTGTCTGGATCATGAGGATGGGATATGTATATCCAGATAAGGTGAAGATATTTAAGTAGGTTTAAGGCTTGCTGTGATAAGCTCTGATAGGTTAGATCTGTAAAGTGTACTTTACATACACTATTTCTGGCTCATAAGTTTATGCAATCCCATTGTAGATTGAGGAGTACACGTACCTATCATAATTACAACACTATATAGTGTGAATTAACATGCATATTAATATGTATGTTAAAGGTAATGAGTCCACTGTACAAAGACCAGCAGTTTCAGATCCCTGAAATCTCTCAGACACTAAGCCATCAATCAGGCAGCATACACAAGCTAGTCCAAGGCCCCTGACTCATATGCAGCAGAAGACTGCCTGGTTTGGCCTTGGTGAAAGAAGATGTGCCTAAGCCTCAAGAGACTTAAGGCCCCAAGGAGTGGGGAGGTCGGGGCAGACATCCTCCTGGAGACAGGGGGAGGAGGAATGGAAAGAGGAACTTTGGGAGTGCTGATTGGGAGGGGGATAATGACTGGACTTTATAAAAATAAATGTAATCAAAACAAAATCAAATAAAAAGGAAGGGGTCCAAATGAACGAGTAGAGATGAAGGCATAACTGGTTCAGAAGAGACGTCTATGCAAGGTTCCTCAAAATAAATTTATAAGGAGCCGAAGACACCACAGAGAAGCTTTGAGCAAGAGAGTGAAAGGTTCAGATTGCAAACTAGAAATTTCTTCCAGTTCACTAATTTGATGAATAATTTGAAAGAAGGAATCTAGTAGTGATACCAGCTAGTAAGCCTGGTCAATTGTCTCCATTTATGCTTTGAGATCCATTTTCTATCCATTTCTCATCTGTTGTGAACCCCATAAGGTTGACTTATATGATTTTCTTGACTTGGGTATGCAGCTGAAGTTGACCTGTAAGGTAGAAAGAGAATGTCTTCAAGGTCTGCATTCCATGGACAGCTTTCACTCTGGGCTATGGATTGCCAGAGTCTATGTCATTATACAAAGACTACAGATACTATCTATAGTCCTTTTTTTTTTTATAAGGGTGGCTCTTTCAGAGTTTCAGATTAATGGCCCCTTCTCCAAACCCATGTGACAGTTCCTTACTGCTACTAACTTTGGGCCACTTCACTCACTATTATTGGTTTGCTTTAGTCCTGCCCAAGTCTCTGTAAATGGTTTCATATGAAACAATTTTCAATGACCTTAATGAATGTCTTTCCTCTTCTGATGAGACCTTGACTGGTACAGAAGCAGTTGTAATAGCCCATGAGAGTGATGATAAAGACTTGCATTAATTAACCATTATAGAGATTAAAAAGAAGATGTGGTGTTTTGCAATTACTTCCTAGGCTTACTCAGAAGGTTCATGATGATCCGTTGTGAAGCTGTAATAGCCAGTGGCAAGGGTTGGCTGGAGTTAACATCACTACCTTCCCTGACTCTGCCTGCCTGGGCAGTGATCTTATAGGCAATTGCATATAATGTCTTCTTCCCCCTCAGTGAGGCCAAGCCATTTACAAACTCATTGGAAGCTCTCTCCAGATTTCTGCTGCAAATAATCTACTGGAGGGTCAGCCGGTGCTGTGGAAGCAGAAGGCTGGTTAGTTAGCCACTTGGGAGATGTTACCAGGATGGCTAGAGATCAGAAGAGCTGCTTATTTTCATAATGACCTTCAGGAATTAAATAAAAACACAATGAGTGCCATAGATTAGGGAGAACAAGCCAATTAAAAGCATAACACGCCTTGGGGATTTTTATTTCTTTTCCAGGAGGCTGAAAGGCATCAGTGGCCTCAGAGGTAGGATAGAGGGCTACCCAGAATTACTGATTAAGGCTGATCCTTTTGCTTGGCTTTGTGGGACTGTTGAGGGGATTTGAGGCTGATGAATATTTCACAAGTTTCAGCCCATTGGGGGAGAACAGAGAAAGGTGAAAAGGCAATCCCCGTGTTTCTTTATGATTCCAATATAAAACCAAGCTACTCAGGGTGGGAGGAGGCAGGCGCTGGAGTCAGACTACCACCGGAAGGCATGGCACACCAATTCTCCCACTTTAATATCTGCTGTTTCATTTTATATTCATCACGTCAGCATAATCTGCCTTTATGGGAATCATCTTGGTTCCCGACCAAATGTGTTTAGTCCCCCTTTGCTTTAAGTTTGATTGTAATATGACTTGAAGACTTCAATGAAATGTTTATATGGAGGGACCAGGGGTAGGAAAAAGGGAAACTGCAATTGGAAAATCAATCAGCAGGGAATTTCAAGAGCTGGCTTTTGTCGTGCTACAATTTCTTTG
Source organism: Montemys delectorum (assembly GCA_019843815.1). NCBI lineage: Eukaryota > Metazoa > Chordata > Mammalia > Rodentia > Muridae > Montemys > Montemys delectorum. The sequence goes on from JADRCD010183224.1 coordinate 22,368, forward strand.
ACCTGTTTTTAATGGACACACGGCTGGCTTGCTAAACAAGCTTGCTCTGCCAGTTTCTTACTGCATGCCAAATAAAGTAGGTGCTTTAACACAAGTTACTGAAATCCCTACCTCTGATGGAGTTTCATTTGTTGTATTCTTACATGTGTATCTTGCTTCATTCTCTGGGTTACCCAGCTGTTCCTTGACTTCTTATTACCTTGGGAAAAAAAGAGTCTGTCCTCAACTATGCCTACACTACTCTCTGAGTAGTTCTTTGTCTCTAAACTTATAGAGTTCCTTCTTGACACTGAGTTTCCAACAGATACTTACAGATTCTTTTTCAATTTTATTGGTTATTTTATTTAATTACATTTCAAATGTTATCCCCCTTCCCAGTTTTCCCTCCACAAGCCCCCTATTCCCTTCTCCTTCCCCCTGCCTCTATCAGGGTGCTCATTTACCAGCTCACCCACTCCTCCTTCAGTGGCCTAACATTCCCCTATCCTGTGGGTCATCAAGCCTACAGGACCAAGGGGCTCTCTTCCCAGTGATGTCAGATAAGGCAGTCCTCTGCTACATATCCAGCTGGAGCCATGTGTTCCCCCTGTGTACTCTTTGGTTTGTGGTTTAGTCCCTGACTCTTTCTTTAGTTGTCTGATGAGACTGAAGACCCTGAATTCTAATTTTTAATAAATGTACTGTTTTCTTGTGGATATGTATACATATCTGTATGCATATACATATATGTAAATATGTATTTAATTATACTCCAGAGATCTAGATTTACTGAACATTTATCATATGGCAAGTACTTTTTAAAAGTGTTTGAGAAATGATAGGATGTAAGGCATTAAAAGGCTCTTCTAGAGAGACAGAGAATAAACACATTTAAATAAATATATAATGATAAATTTCTAATAGTGGCAAGTGCTATCAGGAGTTTTTGGGAGGGCAACATGATAGAGCTTGGATGTACTTAGAGAGGAGTCCTTTAGGTTGAGTGCTCAGGCACAGCTTCCCAGAGCAGATAGTATTTGGACTGCGATGATACTACTGATAGGAAACCAATTTTTATGCTCTAGAAGGAGAGTTATAGTGGGATTGGACAGAAAATACTTATTCTCTGATACAGGAGTGAGATGTCACATTTAATGGACAGATTAGGGCTCTTAGGACTATAACTCATTATGAAGGGGATATTGAAGGGAAGAGATAAGTCATATCATGTAGAATCTCAAAGAATGTTTGTGTGTGTCGGTCATGACATGAGGCTGGGAAACAGCAGAATACATAGAACTTTTGTTGCTAACAGACTCTGAGCTCCCTGCAGGCAATTCATTTATCTCCATATTCTGAGCTGTTAAGTAGCCTGGAACTGTTTAGGACCATGATAAACTATATTGAATGAATGAATGGGATGAACAAGTGAGTGAGCAAATGAATACCAAGGCTGTTAGCTTCCACTAAAGTCATTTTCATTTTGCAGTCTCCTGATTCCACTCCTATTGCCCCAACAACAGTGTCTTTGTAATAGTGTAAGTCCTGAGCTATCCTCTGTGATTCAATATTTACTATGTTTCACACACTGTTATTATCATTTAACGTTTACTGTCTGCTGACTGTGCACTCATCGCTGTAGCAAACAAAGAGCTCAATCTAGTTTTGTTCATGGGCTAATTTAGTCAAGGAAAAGGAGATGCTGCAAGTGCAATTGGCATTGTCGAAATTGCGTAGACTGGAAAGCCACAGAGTCCAGCTGAGAACAGATGCACCAGTAACCTTAAATGTGTCACTAACCATCTGGAACCCTCTGTTGCCTAGTGGGAGCATGAGTAGGAAAAGTCTCATGCATGATGGCATTTAAAGGCTCCAGGAGAAAAGAGTTCAGATTCCCACTAATATCCCTGGGCTTATTCTACCTGTTTAACCAGGCTAAGCTATCTGGAACATCCCTACTTTGTTGACATTTTACAGACTTAGGCTATTCAGTTCTGGGTTTGCTACAATACTTCAAGTGCCAAACATTAGTCCCAAGTTCTCTGAATCTCTAGCTCTGAGCTTTGATGCACTTATCAAATGGATGGGGTGATAAGCAAACCATTTCTTACAATACCTCCATTTTACTGTGTCACATATGCTGCCACAGGAGATACTACCAGTGTCCCAAGTCCTGGGACAGGGAAGTGGATTGGTGGGAATACAGAACACCACAGACCTAGAGGAGACAAAGTACTGAGAAAGATCCAGACATTGTCTTCTACCTAAGTGCAATAATAAGCCCTCACAACTTGGTGTTTATGGTTTAAGAAGTGATGAACTATGATTAATTACCAGCATCTCTGCTTCATCTCTGGTTGATCATTCAAGAAATACAAGAATATGTGCACTTAGAAAAATAATTCCTCATTTTCTGGTCACTTTGTATTAATTTGGGAAGAAGGAGATACGGGAGGGCTGTCAAATAGAATGTTCAGTACTGTGAGACGACTTCTGTTGTAGCTCATGGTTAAGAATAAATGGGGAGACAAGCAGGATGGAGGTAGGCAATGTAGGATGCATTTGTAGGAACTCAGAAAATTAGAGCATAATACCTTAGTCTAGGTGGCTGGATAGAGGGTTGGAAAAGGCTGGAATGTTGGCTGTCTTTTGAAGGATTCCCCAGTAGATTGGAACACTGAAGAAAACACAATGAAATACATCTCCAGCCTTTTTTCATAACAATTGAAGACTGAAACAGACTCTATCCATATCAATAATTATTATGATGATTAAAAATCAATAACTAATTTAAAACTCATAACTAAATTTCCTCTTAGCACTTACTAAGTGCCAAAAACATGTCCCTAAAGGACTTTTGATTGCTAGCTTCAAGAAATTAAAGTCTTTCGGGATTGGCATACATAAGGAAAATTCAATAGAGTTTGGTTGAGTTAATATTGTCTACTTACCTATTCAAGGTGACACTTCATTGTCACCAGATAAAATGAGGGCTACAGCTGTGACATGAGAAGAGCTGATTGGATATATAAAAGCTTGAATTTAGCCTATCATACCAGTCTTCCACTATTTGTGGAAAGATACACAGGAGTAGTAGTGATTATATCTCAAGGTCATATTTGTCTCCACAGTGGACCAAAATTCTAAGCCTTAGATACTACTAAGACTTCGCATCTATTATTATTATTATTATTATTATTATTATTAGTAGTAGTAGTAGTAGTAGTAGTAGTAGTAGTATATATTATCTTTATTTACATTTCAAATGTTATATCCTTTCCTGGTTTCCCCCTATCCCATCCCCCTCCCCCTGCTCACCAACCCACCCAGTCCCACTTTCCTGTACTGGAATTCAGCTACACTAAGGCATAGAGTTTTCACAGGACCAAGCACCTCTCCTCCCACTGATGTTTGACCAACAAGGCCATCCTATGCTACATATGTGACTGGAGCCATGGGTTCCTCCATGTGTACTCTGTGGTTGGTGGTTTAGTCCCTGGGAGCTCTGGGGGTACTGGTTGATTCATATTGTTGTTCCTCCTATGGGGCTGCAAACCTTTTCAGCTCCTTTGGTTTTTTCTCTCACTCCTCCATTGGGTACCCTGTGCTCAGTCCAATGGTTGGCTGAAAGCTTCCACCTCTGTGTTTGTCAGGCACTGGCAGAGCGTCTCAGGGACAGCTTTATCAGACTCCTGTTAGCAAGCACTTGTTGGCATCCACAATAGTGTCTGGGCTTGATAATTGTATATAGGATGGATCCATGAGTGGATCACTCTCTTTCCTTCAGTCTCTGCTCCAAACTTTGTCTTTTTATCTCCTCCTATGAGTATTTTGTTCCCTCTTTTAAGAAGGACTGAAGTATCCACATTTTGGTCTTCCTTCTTCTTGAGGTTCATGTTGTCTGTGAGTTGTATCTTGGATATTATGAGTTTCTGAGTTTCTGGGTTAATATCCAATTATCAGTGAGTGCATACCATGTGTGTTCTCTTGTGATTGGGTTACCTCACTCAGGATGCTATTTTCTAGTTCCACCCATTTGCCTAAGAATTTCATGAATTCATTGTTTTGAATAGCTGATTAGTACTCCATTGTGTAAATGTACCACATTTTCTGTATCCATTCCTCTGTTGAGGGACATTTGGGTTCTTTATAGCTTCTGGCCATGATAAATAAGGCTGCAATTAACATAGTGGAACATGTGTCTTTATTACATATTGGAACATCTTCTGGATATATGCCTAGGAGTGGTATAGCTGGATGCTCAGGTAGTACTATATCCAATTTCCTGAGGAACCACCAAACTGATTTCCAGAGACTTAGTATCTTCTTATGGGCACTACTATGGGTATCTAGCACCCAAAGTAATTCAGATTTGAGTACAGACCTGATAATTCTCCCAGAAGCCCATCTTTTGACTCCTTTATCATAAGATTCACTCATAGGCTTTGTCTTTTGAGATGTCTTTAGGGATGCTTTGCTTTTGTAAAAGGCACTAAAATTATAATTTAGAATCCCCAAGCAAGAGTCTTCTCAAGCCTCTTCCATCACCCTTGTTACCCAATAAGAAATTATGGTGGTGATTTAATATTTAATAGAAGTACTATTTATTTATATATTATTTCTAAAATTATTTATGAGCAAATAAAAGCATGCAGAGTTAGAATACATTACTAGAAAGGTCTAATTATTTCCTTCCGGTTATGTGACAATAATAGAGCTCTGCTGTTGTGAAATAGCTCTGTGTATGTGCATGTATGTGTGTGTGTGTGTGTGTGTGTGTGTGTGTGTATGTATGTATGTGTTTGTATCAGAGACAGACAGAGGCAAAGAGGAATGTATACATAATCAGGTATGAGTGTATAAGTGCATGTACATATCTACATGTGTAAGTACATGGGTAAGTCAGTGTCGGGTATCACTCTCAGATAACTTGCATCTTTCATTTTTTTTTTAGGGAAAGTTTCTTTCTAGAACTCACTGATATGGCTTTACTAACTGACTAGTAAGCTCCAGGGATCTCATTCTCTCCACTTTCAAGATCTGGAGCATGTACTGTGCCTGAAATTTTTAAGAAGAGTGCTGGGAGGATCCTAACTCATGTTCTCATGCATGCATGACAACCACTTAAATGACTGAGCTATCACTCCATTCTCCCTCAATTATTTTTAATCAGTGGAGATATCTGTGGCAAAGTTTTCTTCATTTGGAGTTCATAACTACATTGCCCAAAATGAAGTTGGGCTTGAATAAGTTTTATAACATCAGATTTGTCTAGTTCCTCTCCCAAATTAGAGTTAACTCTAGAACCTCAGCTAAACAATATATACTCTTTTGGGTCTTTCCAGCTTTCACTCAATGACTTTCTGATCATTGTCTATAAAATTCATACATGAGGTAATTCATACATGAACTAACTCCCTTTCCCTTTATTTTTTGTAGTTGTGCAACATCAGAAAACTGTAATATTTTTATTCTTTTGTTTAGTTTTACTCCACTGTTGGAAAAGAATCACCTTTTCATTCATGAGGTCTTAGAAAATTTGCACTAGACACACAAAGATCAAGTGGTGCCTGTGGTCCTGTGTTACTTGAGAAATATCTTGACCATGGTTTCTCATGTATAAATGGAACAGGTGACTCCTGAATCATAGTGGTATAAGGAAAAACATCTTGACAAAATAATGGGCTTCTGAATTCATGACTGTGTGCAGCTGCTTTGCTCCCAGAGCACAAAAGCCTGGCATATATCTTACCCAGAACCTTTGCTCTTATCTTACAGAGATGTCTGGCACAGCAGCGGACATTTCCTTGGTTCACTGGAGACAGCAATGGCTGGAGAATGGCACACTGTACTTCCATGTTTCCATGAGCAATGCAGGGCAGCTGGCCCAGGCCACTGCTCCCACACTCCAGGAGCCCTCAGAGATCGTTGAGGAGCAGATGCATATCCTCCACATTTCTGTGATGGTGAGTAGCTAGACATGGGAATAAGGTTGAGGACAGAAAGAAATATGGATTATTCAACAGATGGAAGGATATAAATTTCTTGTAAGAGGACAGAGTGATACTCAGAAGGTCAGTTGGATTCTGTGGTGTCATCTGGACTGTCACAATCATGTCCATCATCTATCAGATGTGACAAACTACCTGCATATCAGGGGAGAAAATAAAGGGTATTCAACTCTGGCCTTTGGTCTGATATGTCTGGGAATAGCTGTTTAACATCTGTCACATGCCTATATTACTGGACTTAGGGGTGGGGTCCAGTGCTCCCAAATACAAGGGGTCTCTCTATAAATTACTGAGCAAGCAAAATTGGAGTGAAACTAGAACATGAAGTACTTTCCCAAGTGCTTTAAGCCTCATGACTACTACAAGGTAGAACGAAGAAGTGAGCCGAATGTAACCAGTGCAGCCACTTAGGACAATGTCTCTATCCCTCCCTCATTCTGATTGTTGAGTACTCTGAGGGGAGAAAAACAAACAACAACCAAAAACAAACAAAAAACAAAAACTTACCCCACGTGCTATATCGAGCAAGCAATAGAACTCTTCTTGAGTACTCAGGCCAGCACTGAGTTCCAAGAGACACTTATCTCCCAATTGGAGACTTTATTGGATATCTCTCATCTGTCCAGAACTGTGCTGTACACATTTAGGAAAACTACCTCATTGTAGAAAACCAAAAATGCATGAAGTGTAGCACATCATCTGCACTTTCAAGATAAAATTAGCATAGAGAAGTAAAGGCATTTTCTAGGTGTGTTGAATGATGTAACACTTTGAATCTGTTGCTCCCCTCTGAGGAGGCTACGCAAATCAATTGATATATCTTCTATTAATTGTTTCTTTTAAAAGACTAGAATTCCTGGAGAGAGAGAGAGGAAGAGAGAGAGAGAGAGAGAGAGAGAGAGAGAGAGAGAGAGAGAGAGAGCCTGTGTATGTGTGGTACCAGAAGGTAGCACTTGCTGTCCTCTGTCACCTGCTATCTCCAATTTTTGAGGCACTCTGTCTTGCTGAAACTGGAGCTTAGTGATTTACTAGACTGGTTAGCTGGTAACCTGAATTCTTCTATAATGGGTTCCCAGAATACATGCAGTATACAGAAAGCATATCAGGTGGGCTTGAGGTGGCTTCTGATACTCACAATGCTCCTTATCCCCTTCAAAGCCAATCTTAAGTTATTTCCTCTGTTTTACATTTAGAATGGACTAGTAAGTAAATGAAAATAGGAAATGATATACAAACATATAGAGAAAAGCAGAGCTCAGAAGGATGCATGATCTCTTATTCCTTTAGTTAGTTCTTTCTTCCATCACGAGTCACTATTTAGTGAGATTCTGCAGTAAAACAGAACTTTGCTTTATTTTCTCCTCAGCGAACATTGCAATAGATGTTCTGATTAGGGCAGAGCGAGATCGTGGAATTTTTCTCTTTTTGTAAAAATGTATGCATACCCCAGCCAGATAGCAATGTTAATTTTGGACCTAACAAGTGCTCTGCACGTGGAAGAACAAATCAAGGCCTTTGTGTTATTCATGGAATGTGTGTGGTAGACTTTTTCATATACATATGTATATTTAGAAAATGATGCAGCCACATGCCAACCCAAGTGGGTGCCTGCCTGCTAAATTTGGGGTGCAAATTTGTAAACACCACTTCAATGTGCTTGCTCAGTTCTCATGGACTTTGAAGTACCATCTGATGTTGAGAAGGGTGGAGGGTGTGACTCCACTTCTCTCCTTAATGTTTGAGCATGAGCATCAGCTTTGATTAATATTTATTAAGTGCATTCCATCTTATGCCATAACATTTCCTTGCATACATTTTTTTCTGTAACCTAGTAACCTATATCAGATTATCTCAATTATAGATGAGTCCTAAATGTACCTTTTCTGACTCCAGGCCTAGTGTCTATTCCAGTAAACCAGTCTCCCCAGGATAATATCCCTTACCTTTTCTCTTTGCTCAGCAAAGTCAGTTTGAAAGTAATAACTTAATGTAAACCAGATATCACTGAAATTCCGTGCAGAATGCCTGCAGAAGAAAGAATGAAGAAACTGACATAACTCTATGCCTATCACACACATGTGCACGCACACACATACACAACTTGTGGTCCACTACCTGCCACAAGGGCACTTGTATCTTGGATATATTGGACCCTCAAAGATGATTTCTCAAAAATAGTACTAGTCTCTAGGAATATAGGACTCTGGAGCCCTAGATCCATGTGTGACACTTTCTTTCCCCACTATCTTGTCCAGGTACTATACTTGTACCAAGTATTTAACTCCTCTGTCTCTTTTGTGTGTGTGTGTGTGTGTGTGTGTGTGTGTGTGTGTGTGTGTGTGTTATAGGCTGTACTAATATGTGTAACTACACTAAGCCCTGGAATCTTAAGGGCATAGATCAGAGCTACATAAGAACATTAACTTTTGTTACTGGGAGGCTGTTCTATTGAAAAAGTAGAGGTATTCTAATTTATTATATTCCTTATTCATGAATGGGAAAATTGAGTTCCACATTAGGCTCATCATTGCCTGTAGTCCCCAAACAGTTAGGGCTTTAAATGCCATGTTCTCTGTCCTTGTTCTCGTGGCTACACAAGCTCAGTGAGAACACAAAGAGAAATATTTGCTTTTGTGGCCACTGAGAATGGCTTCCAAGATGATTGGAGACTCTCCTCATCACAAAGATGAAAAGTCTGAGACTTGGCAAAATTACTTGCTCATGGTTCTCTGGCATGGAGAGAGTTCTGGGAACATGCTTCCCCGAATTCCTGGTTCATGTCACATGGTTCTCTTTGGTAAATGTCTGAGATGTTTTGTAAGAGGATCAAAGTCATGCCATGAAACCTCAAAGAAGGAAGTGAGGAGGCGAGCATCCCTAACTTCTACCACGTTCCCTCAGCATTACGGACAGTCCTTTGTTTTCCACACCTGTAACCTTCTATAATCCATGGCTATGTAGGTGGAGGCAAATTCTCCTTAGGCTCCTTCCATCCTGAATTTAGCAGCTCCCTATTTATCAAGTCATCTACCATCTGATTAACAGTATCCTAAAGGATAATACAACAAAGAACCTTATTGGTGAACCTTGACCAGACCATGGATTGTCATTTCCTTCCCCAACCCTAGCCTGAGATCCTATCAGCCTCAGCCATGTAGGGAGCCTAAATGCACAGAAGAAAAGAAATATGTGGATTTCAGCTGAACTGTCTCTTACTTTACCCTCCCTTCCTCACCCATCCTTCATTTTTCTTCTTCCTTTTACCTTGACTGAGTCCTTAAACATCGTTCAGACTTAGTTTTCTTATCTATAAAACCATACTGATTATATCAATTTCAAAGAGTGAAGAGAATATATAAATAGTGTTGAACATTAGTATGCATGATGCACAGTGAGCCCACAGTGACAGTGGCTATTAATATTACCATTACAGCAGTGTTTGGAGGAGTATGAAGATGGTCTTGTCTTATTTGTGCTCTTCTATTGCTGTGTGATGTAGAGTAAATTGTTATAACACCTGACATTTCTTTTGAGTATGTACTATATGCTGGGCTGTTTTGCCAATTCTTTTTAATGTATATGATCATACGTAATCCTTGCCAGACCTCAAAGTGGGTGCTATCTTTAAAAAAACAAAACCAAACAAAACAAAAATAAAAAAACAAACAAAAACTGAAAAGGTACAAACAAAACCCTTAAAGGTTAATAAAATAGTTATCTGTGAGATTTTTGAACATGCAAAGGTTAAAAGGTAAAAATAAGTACTTTATATATCTCATTTCTGTTTCTCCCTATATACTGACTACCATGTGCCTTCTTTCTTGTTGGCTTAAATTCTATGGTATCAGAAATGATTTCCCTCCCTCTTATGTGTAATTAATGGGATTATTGGGGTTTATTGCTTAGAAAGCAATACCAAATTTGAATGCTATTTCTGTCATTACCTTTATATCTTTGGTCAAATCACCTGCGTCACTCATAAAAATTGGGTGTTATTCCCCATGGCTTAAGAGTTTTTCCTCAGTGTCAACTGAGGTTCCACTCATAAGTACCCTGTACAATGAAAGGTAATAATCACAGGCACGGGGAACTTTCTGTTGCCAGGCAGTCTAAAGGCAACCCTTGTATCATTCTGTTTAATACAGTAAAGACTCTGAAAGAAGATGTTGTTTACCCCCATTTGCAGATGAAGAACCTGGTAGGTTGTGAGATTTTGAAGCCTGTTCATGCACATCACCAATAAATACTAAAACTGAGATTTCAACTCCAGTCTGTCCAAATTGAGAGTCTGTGTTTTTGGGCACAATTCTACATGGCATAGTGCCTGACAGTCAGTAAGTGCTCAAAAAGGAAAAGCTGTTATTAAAATGTTAGCAGTAGTAGGGGTATATCATGCCTGTTATTTATGGGGTATTCACTTCTGGTGCGCAAAACACTTGATAGAACTTGGAACCTTGTCAGTTTGAGAGAGAGATGCTACTCATGCCAGCAGTTTATCGATAGGGGAAAAGAAAGCCAGAAGCAGCTGAGCAATTTGCCTTCAGGTATGGAGTCAGAGCAGGCTCTTGGCTTGAATCCTGTAGGTATCTTTTGCATTGTTCATCTGCATCAACTCTCAGTGTCAGTCATTCTCCAAGCTCTGTTTGATATCTGAATTTGTAAATGAGTAACAAGAGAGTTGTTTTTTTTAATTACTTCTTGTCTTTTCTTTTACATTATAATATAAGCACATCATTTCTCCTCCCTCTCCTCCTGCTAAAACCCTCCCATAAACTCTTCCTTATTCTATTTCAAATCCATCATCTCTCGTTTCATTAATTGTTGTTTCATGAATATATGCATCTACAAATATAACCTGCTTGATCTGTATAAAGTTACTTGCACATATGTTTTCAGAGCTGGCCATTTGGGAACTGATTGGTGTGCTCTACCCTGGCAAAGACTTATTTCTTCTGCTCTTAGCATTCCTTAGTTGCCTGGAGTTCTTTGTGGAAGGTAGATTATTTGGAATGTAAGAGTTCACTTGCTCCAGGTGGCCTTAAGGTTAGATGCAAAATCACCTAGCGAATGTGATCAAAATTTCTTTGCCTGCTCCAGGTGGCCTTAAGATGAGATGCAAAATTACCCAGCAAATGTGATCAGAATTTCTTCTTGTTCTTTGCATTACAGTAGGTTTTGCTTGTTTTTACATTTTGCTGCTACTACTGTTATTATGTTGAGATTTTAGGATATATTTAGTTTTGAAATTATCAATAATTCTTATAGCAAAAATAGTTTCAAGTTTTCATTCACAGAGTTGTACACTTTAATTCCACTCCATACCTCCCTTAAACAATTATATCATTTTATTTTGATATACCATGTCTTGTCTTAAAGATTTCCACAGAAGTTCTTAAAGAAATGGATTGAGATCAATATCTGTAATCATGGAGTTTTGTTTAAAATAATCTTTGTTCTTTTTTGTGACAAATGTTTTTATAAGAGGGATGAAAAGAGATGTATGTTTTGAAGTGGAAGAAAAGACATTTGAAGGCACTTTTCTCTTATAAAGAGCACCCCATAGGAAATGCTACAGATGTGTTAAGTTGGACCACCATGAGGGAATACTAGGAGACACCAGAATTCCTATGTATGGCAGCATAGACTATCTCTCAATATACTGAAGCTTTTAAGCAATGTAGTGGCTCAGTTAGCCTGCAGAGCAAACTTTGTTTACATGGGTGTATCAGCCAAGGTTGGAAGCCCAACCATTAGGAATCTAAAAGGGATAATATATAGAATGACTATCGTATTTGCTTCAAATTCAGATGATCTATGATTCTCTGATGTCATATAATATAAAAATGCTTTGAGGATTATAACATGCCTCATAAATCTAAGAAACTATTATTACCATTCTTAATCAGTAGCTTTATATGAAGGATCTGTGTTATATTGGAATAATGCATATTAAATCTTTCTGTGAAATCTGGCTTTACAGCATTGCTCCAACAAGTGCATTCAATCATTCACAACATATCGCTAATTCCTCTGGTCACGGATCTTATCAGTTATGTAATGATAGATAGGTGTATCTGTGCAAAACAGCAATCAAAATCTTTTCTGTTAGAAGAAAAAACAAATAAATAAAGCAGCTTTTTAAAAAGTATGTGGGGTGTGTGTGTGTGTGTGTGTGTGTGTGTGTGTGTGTGTCTACATGTGTTTCTGTATGTATGTCTTGTCTGTATATGCTTAGTTTGCATGGGTGCCCATATACATTTGTGTACCTGCATGTGAAACCCAGAGGACAACTTTGATTATCATCATGAAGAAACTCACAGACAGAGATTTTGCTGTTTAAAATCCTAGCTTATATTTTAGATTTGGCTAGATACCAACTATAGAGAGATACATGGTCATCTTGCCATTCCTAGTTATTCATTTCTTTTATTTTTATTATTTTCTTTATTTACATTTCAAATGATATCTCCTCTCCTGGTTACCCCTCCAAAAAAAAAATAAAAAACAAAACAAAAACAAATAACAAACCTTGTTTCCTTCCCCCTCCCCCTGCTCACCAACCCAACCTCTCCCACTTCCTGGCCCTGGCATTCCCCTACACTGGGGCATAGAACCTTCATAGGACCAAGGGCCTCTCCTCCCATTGATGACCAACTAGGCCATCCTCTGCTATACATATGCTGTTGGAGCCATGAGTCACCCCATGTGTGCTCTTTGGTTGATGGTTTAGTCCCTGGAAGCTCAGAGATACTAGTTACTTCATATTGTTGTTCATCCTAAGGGACTGCAAACCCTTTAGTTCCTTGGGTCCTTTCTCTATATCCTTCATTGGGGAACCTATGCTCAGTACAATGGATGATTGTAAATCTCTACTTCTGTATTACTCGGTCACTGTCAGAGCTTCTCAGGAGACAACTATATCAGAATACCGTCAACCACCACTTACAGACATTCACAATAGTGTCAGGGATGGATAATTGAATATGGGAAGGATTCCCAGGTGGAACAGTCTCTGGATTGTCCTTCCTTCAGTCTCTGCTCCATAGTTTGTCTCTGCAACTCCTTCCATGGTTATTTTCTTCCCTCTTTTAAGAAGGAACAAAGTATCCACACTTTGATCTTCCTTCTTCTTGAGTTTTTTGTGATTTGTGGATTGTATCTTGAGTATTCCAAGCTTCTGGGCTAATATCCACTTATCAGTGAATGCATACCATATGTGTTCTTTTGTGATTGGGTTACCTCACTCAGGATGATATTCTCCAAATCCATCCATTTCCCTAAGAATTTCAGAAATTCATTGTTTTTAATAGATAAATAGTACTCCATTGTGTAGATGTACCACATTTTTTTTAAGCCTCAACCCTTATGTTTTTATTCATCCCCAAAATCTAAAGTCTCACAGTCTTTACATATTAAAAGTCCAATCAATTTAAAATGTCTAATATCTTTTAAAATTCAAGGTCTCTTAACTGTGGGCTCCACTAAAATACATTTTTCCTTCAAGAGGGCAAAATATCAGGGCACAGTCACAATCAAAAGCAAAATCAATGTTTGGGATCCAACTCATGATCTTTTGGGCTCCTCTAAGGGCTTTGGTCACTTCTCTAGCTCTGCCCTTTGTAGCACACATCTTTATCTTCTGGGCTCCAGATGCTTGTACTCCATTGCTGCTGCTGTCTTTGGTGGTCACTGTATGGTACTAGCATTCCCAAAACACTGCTGTAACTAGGCTTTACCAGTAGCCTCTCATAGACTGTCTTCACGGTGCTAAACCTCAACTCCTTTGCATGACACCTTCAGTCCTGGGCCATCAATTGCAAACAGAGGCTGCACCTTCACCAATGGCCTTCCATGGTCTCTCACTGTGCTGAGCCTCAGCTGCTCTCCATGACCCCTTCATGCTGTCAAAACCAGTACCACCTGGGTGACTCTTACACATTACCAAGTCCTGCTGCAGCACAAGGTACAATCTTGGCTATCTCTGGAACACAACCTCTTTGTGCTCTCAGAAAACACTCCCCAGAAGATGTCACCTCAATGATGCTGGTCTCTTCTTAATCACCTCTAATTTCTTAGCTCCAGCTAACCAGCATCAATAGTCCCAGCAATGCAAAGTTTTGGATGTACCACAGTTTCTGTATCTATTACTCTGTTGAGGGGCATCTGGGTTGTTTCCAGTTTCTGGCTATTATAAATAAGGCTGCTATGAACATAGTGGAGCATATGTCCTTATTACATATTGGAGCATCTTCTGAGTATATGCCCAGGAGTGGTATAGCTGGGTCCACTGGTAGAGCTATGTCCAATTTCCTGAGGAACCACCAAACTGAGTTCCAGAGTGGTTGTACCAGCTTGTGATCCCACCAGCAATGAAGGAGTGTTCCTCTTTCTCTACAACCTCTCCGGCACCTGCTGTCACCTGAGTTTTTTATCCTACCCATTCTGACTGGTGTGAAGTAGAATCTCAGTGTTGTTTTGATTTTCATTTCCCTAATGACTAAGGATGTTGAACATTTCTTTAGGTGCTTCTCAGGCATTCAGTATTCCTCAGTTGAGAATTCTTTGTTTAGCTCTGTAGCCCATTTTTAATAAGGTTATTTGGTTCTCTGGAGTCTGACTTCTTGAGTTCTTTGTAAATATTGGATATTAGCACTCTATTGAATATAAGACTGATAAAGATCTTTCCCAAATCTGTTGGTTGCCTTTTTGTCCTATTAACAGTGTCCCTTTCCCTTACAGATGCTTTGTAATTTTATGAGATCCCATTTGTCTATTATTGATCTTAGAGCATGAGCTATTGGTTTTCTGTTCAAGAAATTTTCCCCTGTGCCTATGTGCTACAGGCTCTTCCCCACTTTCTTTTCTATTAGTTTCAATGTATCTGGTTTTATGTGGAGGTCCTTGATCCACTTTGACTTGATCTTTGTACAAGGAGATAGGAATGGATCTATTTGCATTCTTCTACATGCTAACCGACAGTTGAGCCAGCTTCATTTGTTAAAACTGCTGTCTTTTTTCCACTAGATGATTTTAGCTCCTTTGTCAAAGATCAAGTGGCCATAGTTTTGTGGGTTCATTTCTGGGTCTTCAGTTCTATTCCCTTGATCAACGTGCCTGTCACTGTACCAGTACCATGCAGTTTTTATCACAATTGCTCTGTAGTACAGCTTAAGGTCAGGGATGGTGATTCCACCAGAGTTCTTTTATTGTTGAGAATATTTTTCACTATCCTAGGCTTTTTGTTATTGAAGATGAATTTTTAAAATTGCTCTTTCCAAGTCTGTGAAGAATTGAGTTGGAAATTTGATAGGGATTGCATTGAATCTGTAGATTGCTTTTGGCAAGATGGCTATTTTTTACTATATTAATCCTACCAATCCATCAGCATGGGAGATCTTTCCATCTTCTGAGATCTTCTATTTCCTTCTTCAGAGACTTGACGTTCTCATCATACATATCTTTTACTCGCTTAGTTAGAGTTACACCAAGATATTTTATATTATTTGTGACTATTGTGAAGTTTGTTGTTTCCCTAATTTCTTTCTCAGCCTGTTTATCCTTTGTGTTAGAGGTAGGCCACTGATTTGCTTGAGTTAATTTTATATCCAGCTACTTTGCTGAAGTTGTTTATCTGGTTTAGAAGTTCTTTTTGGAATTTTTGGAGTCACTTCATTATACTATCATATCATTTTCAAATAGTGATAATTTGACTTCTTCCTTTCCAATTTGTATCCCTTTGATCTCCTTTTGTTGTCTAATTGCTTTGGCTAGAATGTCGAGTACAATATTGAATAGGTAGGGAGAGAGTGGCCAGCCTTGCCTAGTACCCGATTTTAGTGGGATTGTTTCAAGTTTCTCTCCATTTAGTTTGTTGTTGGCTACTGGTTTGCTGTATATTGCTTTTATTATGTTTTTTTTTTTAAGTATGGGCCTTGAATTCCTGATCTAAGACTTTTATCAGGGTGCTGGATTTTGTCAAATGCTTTCTCAGCATCCAATGAGGTAATCATAAGTTTTTTTTTTCTTTGAGTTTGTTTATGTAGTAGATTACATTGATGTATTTCCATATATTGAACCATCACTGCATCCTTGGGACGAAGCCTACTTGATCATGTTGGATGATCACTTTGACATGTTCTTGGATTCAGTTTGCACGAATTTCATTGAGTATTTTTGCACTGATATTCATAAGGGAAAATGGTCTGAAGTTTTCTTTCTTCGTTAGGTCTTTGTGTGGTTTAGGTATCAGAGTAATTGTAGTTTCATAAAATGAATTGGATAGAATACCTTCTGTTTCTATTTTGTGGAATAGTTTGTGAAGTATTCGTATTTTGAAGGTCTGATAAAACTCTGCACTAAACCCATCTGGTCCTGGGATTATTTTGGTTAGAAGACTATTAATGACTATTTCTATTTCATTAGTAGATATGGGACTGTTTAGATCATTTATCTGATCTTGATTTAATTTTGGTACCTGGTATCTGTCTAGAAAATTGTCCATTTCATCCAGGTTTTACAATTTTGTTAAGTATAGGCTTTTGTACTAGGATCTGATGATTTTTTTGGATTTCCTCAGTGTCTGTTGTTATGTTTCCCTTTTCATTTCTAATCTTGTTAATTAAGATACTGTCTCTGTGCCCTCTAGTTAGTCTGGCTAAGAGTTTATCTATTTTCCTGATTTTTCTCAAAGAACCAGCTACTGATTTGGTTGATTCTTTGTATAGTTCTTTTTGTTTCCATTTGGTTGATTTCAGCCCTGAGTTTGATTATTTCCTACCTTCGACTCCTCTTGGGTGAATTTGCTTCTTTTGGTTGTAGAGCTTTGAGATGTGCTGTCAAATTGCTAGTATATGCTCTCTCCAGTTTCTTTTTGAAGGCACTTAAAGCTATGCGTTTTCCTCTTAGGGCTGTTTTCATTGTGTCCCATAAGTTTGGGTATGTTGTGGCTTCATTTTCATTAAACTCTAGAAAGTCATTAATTTCCTTCTTTATATCTTCCTTGACCAAGTTATCATTGAGTAGAGTATTGTTAAGCTTCCATCTGTATGTGGGTTTTATATTGTTTATGTTGTTATTGAGGAGCAATCTTAGTCCTTGGTGATCCGATAATATGCAAGGAATTATTTCAATCTTCTTGTATCTGTTGAGGCATGATTTGTGACTGATTATATGGTCAATTTTGGAGAAGGTACCATGAGGTGCTGAGAAGAAGGTATATCTTTTTGTTTTAGGATAAAAGTTCTATAGATATCTGTTAAATCCATTTGTTTCATAACTTCTGTTAGTCTCACTGTGTCTTTGTTTAGTTTCTGTTTCCATGATCTGTCCATTGGAGAGAGTAAGGTATTCAAGTCTTCCCCTATTATTGTGTGTGGTGCTATGCGTGCTTTGAGCTTTAGTAAAGTTTCTTTTATGAATGCAGATGCCTTTGAATTTGGAGCATAGAGGTTCAGAATTGAGAATTCATCTTGGTAGATCATAACTTTGATGAGTATGAAGTGGCCCTCATGATCTTTATCGATCACTTTTGGTTGAAAGTCTATTTTATTTTATATTAGAATGGCTACTCTAGCTTGTTTCTTGGGATAATTTGTTTGGAAAATTGTTTTCCAGCCTTTTATTCTGTGGTAGTGTCTGTCTTTGTCACTGAGGTACCCAGTTTGATAGCCTATATCTTTTTGTTGGGGAATTAATTTCATTGATATTAATAGATATTAAGGAAAAGTAATTGTTGCTTCCTGTTATTTTTGTTGTTAAAATTGGAATTCTGTTCATGTGGCTGACTTCTTTTAGTTTTGTTGAAAGATTACTTTCTTGCATTTTCTAGGATGTAGTTTCCCTCCTTGTGTTGGAGTTTTCCGTTTATTATCCTTTGAATGGTTGGATTTGTGGAATTTACTGTGTAAATTTGGTTTTGTCATGGAATACTTTGGTTTCTTCATCTATGGTAATTGAGAGTTTTGCTGGGTATCGTAACCTGAGCTGACATTTGTCTTATCTTAGGGTCTGTATGAGAACAGCCCAGGATCTTTTGGCTTTCATAGTCTCTGATGAGAAGTCTGGTGTAATTTTGATAGGTTTGCCTTTATATGTTACTTGACCTTTTTCCCTCACTGTTTTTAATATTCTTTCTTTGTTTTGTGCATTTGGTGTTTTGAATATTATGTGGCAGGAGGAATTTCTTTCTGGTCCAAACTATTTGAAGTTCTGTAGGCTTCTTGTATGTTCATGGGCATCTCTTTTTTTAGGTTAGGAAAGTTTTCTTCTATAATTTTGTTGAAGATATTACTTGTCCTTTACGTTGGAAGTCTTCATTCTCCTCTACACCAATTATCCTTAGGTTTGGTCTTCTCATTGTGTCCTATATTTCCTGGATGTTTTGGGTTAGGAACTTTTTACATTTTGTGTTTTCTTTGACTGTTCTGTCAATGTTTTCTATGTTATCTTCTGCACCTGAGATTCTCTTCTATCTCTTGTGTTCTGTTGGTGATGGTTGCATCTATGGCTCCTGACTTCTTTCCAAGATTTTCTATCTCCAGAGTTGTCTCTCTTTGTGATTTCTTAATTGTTTCTACTTCCATGTTTAGGTCCTGGATAGTTTTGTTCAATTTCTTCACCTGTAATTCTTTAAGGGATTTTTGTGTTTCCTCTTTAAGGGCTTGTACCTCTTTACATGTGTACTTCTGTATTTCTTTAAGTGAATTATTTATGTCCTTCTTAAATTCCTCCATCACCATCGTGAGATAGGATTTTAGATTCAAATCTTGATTTTCTGGTGTGTTGGGTTATCCAGGACTTGCTATGTTGGGAGTACTAGGTTCTGATGATGTCATGTAGTCTTGGTCTCTGTTGGTAAAATTCTTGCATTTGCCTTTAGCCATCTATTAATCTCTAGTGTTAGATGTTCTTGCTATCTCTGGCTGGGTCTGTAAGCCTGTATCAGTGCTTCTGGGAGATCAACTCTACCCTGGTAAGACCTGTATGCAGAGGTCTGTGAATCAGCCATGGGTTCAGATGGATGAATGAAGGCTGCAGCTTCTGTGGCCTGTGCCTCCCAGGTGGTCCCACCTGATACCAGGGGTCAGAGCACTCCCTGGAGAGAAGCTCTCTGTGGGAAAGGTATGCAGAGGGCTGTGGATCCACTGTCCCTCCTAGGTGTAGACAGAGGCAGAAAAGATCCTGTCCCAGCTAGCCTACCACTTCTGCAGCCAGAGCCTCCAGGCTGGTCCCACCTTAGAAAGTCAGTGGAGAGAAAATGGCGATCTCACCTGAGACCTGGGTTCAGAGCACTCCCTGGAGAGAAGCTCTCTGCTTGTGGGAAAGGTGTACGGAGAGGGTTGTGGAAGCCTAGTTATTCAATTATTAGAACCCAAATGAAACTAAAATCATATTATCAAGTGGCAATAACATATATGGAAGGATTAATAAGATTCCCAAAGCAGTAGAGCTATAAGCACTTACTGGAACACTTAAGCTGGAAGCACCTTACACTTCACAATAACCAACACTTGCAGATCATTCAGTCATTTATTCCCCAGATATCTTCCCTCCAGTCTCAAGGACTGGCCATTTTATTTCTCATACATGTTAAGTGTGGGCAGCTGTAGGTGATGGGACTCAGTTCTCTATTCCCTTTCATTCTGGAACATTGGCTGCAGCAGAGCCCCAGTCAGAGACATTTGGTGTACATGGCAGAGGGGATTAGCAAGACAGCTGGTGGGGATCTCGGAAAACACAGAAATGTATCTGATGCTCAGATGTTGTTTCTTTCACATTCAGTGGGCCAAAACACATCCCATGGCCAACTGCAGAGTCAATGGTGCAAGAAGCTGCTCTCCATAGGGTATGTGAACGCAAATCATGACAAACAGCAACAGATTATAGCCATCTTTAGTTTACCAGTCAGAAAGTGGGCGTTCTTCCTCTAAATGTATAACTACAGGTGGTCACTGCCTGCTGAGAGAGGAAAGACATCAGTCTCCTCCTGAAAAACATCTCCCATATAATTTGTCCAATCCTCACTGGAAGCCCTGTACATATGCACATATTAGCAAACATGAATGGGCTCAGTAAATTTTGTGTGTGTGTGTGTGTGTGTGTGTGTGTGTGTGTGTGTAACAATAATAAACAAGAGGTAATGGAGATTGGTGCATGAGAAGAGATGTGAGAGAGGCAAGGATAGAAGTGATGTAGATGCAGTATTCATGTATGACTTTTTCAAAGAAATTAATTGAAGGAAAACATCAAATTAGTATTTAAAGAAAGAAAGTAAAAACAAAGAAAATAAGGAGGCAGTATCCATGCCTGCTCAGTCAGATGAAGCCCTTTTGGGGAATGGCTACAAAGGTATCCTGGAGACAGAGGAATTCAGCTGGAGAAAGGGTCCTGCTGATAGTTCCTCAAAGGCTTCTGGCCAAGGGTACATGAAGACATTTTGATATAATAGAGGAAGAAAGTGGCAGAGAAAATTCCAGACAGAAAAAGTCGACAACTGTTGGTATTTATTGAGAAACTTTTCTATACTAGCTAAGTAAAAAGTACCAGAGACATTAAGTGACAGAGAAAGCACACTGAGAGAAGTCAGAGCCAAGAACAATGAGAGTGAAGCAGGGAAATGAGGGAACTTGAAAGGGACAGGGTTTAACAAGAGAAACACACTCAGGAGAGAGACACAGAGAGCAAGAAGCAAGAGGAATAAGATGGACAGTGCTGGGCAGGACATTGGGTCGAGTAAAGGCTGAGATGTCAGGAAGAAATCAGAAGCATTCTGCACAAGGAGGCTCATATATGGCGGGCCTCATATAGGGATCAGAGAAGTAAACATTGGGGAAGATTGGTTTGGAGACAATACAGTGGCTTCAAGAGAGGGTGAAAGGCAGTCCATTCCAAGGAGTAAAGTTGAAGTGGGGACAGGGCAAGGGGGGGGGGCTGTATACTTGGTATCTCCCCCAAATATACAAACTAGAATGACAAACCCATTCTACTCTACCCTCTCCTTCTATAATTTACTCTCCTTCAAGAACCCTGGACTAATATGTAGTGTTTCTATAACACCATAGACAGAGCTTCCTCCACCCCTTGCTTTGTGTATGTGTTTGTGTGTATGTGTGTGTGTGTGTGTGTGTGTGTGTGTGCACTAGTGCGAAGATGTTCACACTTTTACCCACATGATTTGAGTCAGTCTACATTAAATGTGGGTGCTGAGCTCAGGTTGGTGGTACCTTTGCAGACTCTACTTTCCCTTTATCCTTTCTTTCCTGTGCTCAAAAGCTGCTTGGTATAATGGAAGGTGATGCAGTCTTGAAGACAGACAGCTATGTATTCAATTCGCGGCTTCCCTTATTGTTGTTTGCCATTAAGTGTGGTTCTAAATCTCTCTAATGCTCACTGTCTCCTTTGTTGTAAATTAGACTATGGAGACCATATTCTTTCTTGGGGCTGAGGGCAGAATAAGTAATAAACTGCTGTTAAAGCACCTTAGCATGGAGCTCAGTGAATCCTTTTTCTTTAGTCTCTAAATTTTCATTTCTTTAAGTATCTTCTGAGTTAAGTTGGGCTGGAGTTGTTAAGAACATCGACTTGAAAATGGTGTTAGAAGTAATCAACTAGGTAAATAAATGGGGCAGAAGGCAAGTTCTTCCTTACGGTAGAACTTCAAGTTAATAAATGCAGAAGGAAATGGGGAAATAGAATTCTACTATTAAGCATTTGCCTCTGTAATAATTACTGCTAACAAGATCTACCACGTGTGCTAAACAAATGGGGTAACTTTGCAAACAACAAGGTATTTACAATCTCAAACTAACTTTGCTCTGGACATTTATGAATTACCAGAAGAAAGCAGTGATGTTTCTGTGGTGAAGTATGACTAATACCAATTCTATTTGTTTCCTTAAGCTACTATAATAAATTACACAAACTTAGGCATTAAAGTCATGTAAATGTGTCCTAAACTACTAGGAATCTAAAACCAGGATGTAAACCAAGCAGTACTTCTTCCAGGAGCTCAAAAGGATACTCTATCCTTGCTTCCAGTTTACCATGGCTCCTAATACTCCTAGGCTTGGAACTGCTTAAATCCAATTTGTTCCTATATCTTCCTTGTCTCTTATCTGTGATTCTTCTCAAGTCTGTACCTCCTGTAAACATATTTTTCACTGAGTTGAGGGCATAACTTGATGTCCCTTTCTACTAGTTCTTTACTTAAATCTCAATTGGTTTTGTTTGTTTGTTTGCTTGCTTGCTTTGTTTTTTTTTTTTAATAAATTAGCACCTGTAATTTCCACAGATGGGGTGTAGACAGGATCTTCCTGGGCTCCTCCACTTAAACAACACATTACCTTTTTAAGTATTCAAGTTTCTTCTAATCAGTAATAAAGTATGCCAATGGCATAAACCACTTGGCTTGAGGCATAAAGAAGAGCCTCCTAGTTCAAACTGTATGCATTCCAATTGCAAGAAAATGTTAGACAAGCCCTATGAGGGATATAATCTCAAAATATTTAACTAGCAAACTTCCAAACTGTCCAGAGCATAAAGGATGGGAAAGACCGAGCAATCATTACAAATTGGAATTGTTGAAGCAACCAGAGTAGCTAAATGCTATATAGAGTGCTGAATTATATTCCAGAGTCCCTCCCTACACCCAAAGAAATCTGGCTAATCCTTGTGTGTCTGCTCATTTCTTGGATTGCTTTATTATGTGAGGCTTATTATACTGTAGAAGCATGGTGCATTTTATATATGACCAATCTCTATTCACCTTGATAATGTTTTTAAGTCATCTAATCTATGCTTTGCATCTCAGAGTGAATGTGAACCATAAAATCAATGTGTCTAGTGCTAGAGAGATGACTAAGTAGATAAAGCATTTGCTGTGTCAGTGTGAGGACCTGAACTCTAATCCCTGGAATTCATGTAAAAACTGCATGGGACATGCACATCTGTAATCTCAGTTCTCCCTCTGTGATACAGGAGGTAGAAATGGGAGAAGTGCAATGCTACAGATGCTACCAGGCCATGTAGTCAAACATATGCAACTGAAAACAAGAGACTTTATCAAGCAAACTGATAATTGAGGGCTGACACCTCAGGTTGTCCTCTGACGTTGGCATACATGTTGTGGCTGGGTGGTGGTGGCGCACGCCTTTAATCCCAGCACTTGGGAGGCAGAGGCAGGCGGGTTTCTGAGTCTGAGGCCAGCCTGGTCTACAGAGTGAGTTTCAGGACAGCCAGGGCTATTCAGAGACCCTGTCTCAAAAAACTGAAACAAACAAACTGTGGGGCAGTTCTCACAGCCAGAGTCCAGTAGAGCAGAGCCACTTCGAACCCCGGAGACCTACTGAGCATTTGCTCGAAGGGACGGAAGGCGTTTGGTGAATTGCTCCTGAGACCATAGCTCAAATTTCAGCCCAGATCCCTCACAGCCGCCCCTGCAGGAGATGTGTGCTCTATCAGGCAGACATTGCCTCAAACTCCCAGCATTCTAGCTGGACCTTACACACAGTCATCTGACCACAAGCCAGGCATGCCACGCCCCATACAATAAAAGGGGTGGTTTTGCCCCCTCCTCTCTCTCTTGCCTCCTCACTCTCTTGTTCCCTTCTCTCTCTCTTGTTCCCTTCTCTCTCTCTTGTTCCCTTCTCTCTCTCTTGTTCCCTTCTCTCTCTCTTGTTCCCTTCTCCCTCTCTTGTTCCCTCCTCTCTCTCTTGCCTCCCCTCTCTCTCTTTTGTTCCCTTCCTCTCTCTCTCTCTTGCTTCCCCTCTTTCTTGCTTGCTTCCTCTCTCTTTGCTCTCTCTCTCTTCTTTGCTCTTTGTTCTCTTCTCTCTCTCTCTCTCTCTCTCTCTCTCTCTCTCTCTCTCTCTCCTTCCTCTCCTTTCTTCTCTCTACTCAACTAGTATATTTCCCCTTCCTACAATAAAATAACTCATTCATACATTGCCTCCTTTTTAATTAAGGTGCCGTGCAGCAAGCAGGCCAGCCCCCCCGGGAGGAGAGAGAGAGACCTGGGCCTCGCCACCAGGCCCCCAGCCGCCCTGGGAGGGAGAGAGACTGGGGCCTCAGCATCAGGCCCCCTGCCACCCAGGGAGAGAGAGAGCCTCAGTAGGCTGGGCCTGGGCCACAACCCAGGCCCCCCTCACCACTTATTTGAACAGCAACAAACAACCCCCCCCCCAAACAAAACAAAACAAAACAAAACAAGACATACATGTTGTGGCATGTTTGTCCCACACACATACACACTAACACACACACACACACACACACACACACACACACACACACACACACTGCAATGCTTCCAGGTCTCCAAGAGTGGCTCCAGTGTAAAATAACAGGTGAGTGACACTGGGTTTCCAATCTGATTGCTTGGCAGCATGTGTGTACATGTGGCATGTGTGCACATTTGGCATGTGTGCATGATCCCTACTATTCATCTCTCTCTGTGCCCTTGTCTGCTGTAAACTATTATAAGCTGAAAGTCTGCTCCTCTGTGTGGAGGGAGCTTTACCTGGTGGAGGTTCTACACTACTATATTTCACTTCACTGGTATAATCATCCTGTCTGCAAATTCAGTGATAGTCAAACAATTACCCAATTCAGGCTTCTTCTGTGGATGTTCCCCAGCTCAAGGGCGTCTTTAATAGCAAAATAATACTTGTTTTTTCTTTCTTCCCTCTCTGTTTTTTTCCTAATCTCTCCCCAATGAGACATAACATTAATTACAGCAGTTAACTGAAATTCCGTCTCTATTACTGTTTGCCACCTTCTTCATCTTGCCTTCTGCCTCCCCAGTTTCCCTCCTGAATGAAGGAGGGGGAAGAGCCACGGCAGATGTTAGTCATGTTTACCTTTTATCTGCCTGCCTCCTTGGTGCTGAATTTTAAGTCATTTTGAATCAGTATGTGTGTGTGTGTGTGTGTGTGTGTGTGTGTGTGTGTGCAAGCTTCTGTGTGTGCTGCTTATGTGAGTCTACTCTACATTCTCACTGTCATTTTGTGTTAATTGTGTTGTTTCCTCTTGTGTGGAAGAAAATCTTATCTGTTTGGGATTAAAATTCAATGAAGGTCATAGCGGCTGGAAAACTTACCAGACTGCTGCAATTAATGTTCATTTAGCTTTGATAAATTGGACGGTTCCTTTCAATAGGACTGGAGTGGATTGCCGGAGCAATAATTCTTCCATTAACTCAATGATTCTGCCTGTGAGGAAGGACCTTGCCCTCCTTTTGTTTGTCATCTGTCATTTGAAGGATCTGGGCATATGTCAGAGATGATTTATCCTGATTGCAGTGTCTGGTTGTATCAAAAACACTTAAAACCACTAATTATTTTACCCCCTGTAAATTGCTTGATTAAACAAATGTGAGGTTGGAGTTGAGGCAGAGAAATTGGAAGTCGGAGGTGGGTTTCTACCTGTTGTTTTGACAATCTTAGAAGTATTACAAGTTCTTTCCAAAGGCTGTTAGAAAGTGAGTCTATTAAAGGAATATGTGCATTACATACAGTTTCTTGCTTAATTCTTACATAAATTCTTCATGATAATTTCTCAATATCACTTGGAAGAAAAAATGAATCCCAGAAATGGTAAATATTCATCCAATGTTAGCAACATAGTATGTATTTAAGCCATATATTTTGAAACTAATTTGACTTGTGTGGTCCATCCTTGTCTGGTTTAAGTCACTGCACATTAGGACTTTTAAAATGGTCTAATATTGTTCACTTTTACTACTTATCGTTAGTGTGTCACTGGGTATGGGGCATAAATTATTCATCCTACATTAGAAACATATAAGGTGGCGTTTCATATATTAGCTCATTTTTAAAGTTCGTTTTTTGAGACCACTCAGTCTTTCCCATGATGACTATTCCAAACTATAACTTTCCGCTAACACTGTACCTGGGTTCCTTTTTCACTGAGATAATACATATCAAACTTGTACAATTTAAGCCAGTAACAATGGTACTTAGGACATTGCGGTACTGAGGCAGGATAATCATGAGCTATGTAGTTCCAGCCCAGTCAGTCTGAAGTATAAATAGAGGACTTCTCTATCTCAGAGAAAAAAAATGCCTGGTAGCATATGCCTGTAATCCCAGCCACTGGGAAATCTAGGGTAAGAGGGTCACAACTTCAGGGCTTTCTCAGGCCTGATGAATAATTTAGCAAAATTCAGTCTCATAAAGAAACCAAAGATAAAAACCAAAACTTTTGGTTTAAAATGATAAGTGTCACATTGTACAAAATTCAAATAAATTTTATTTCCGGAAGATCCACTGCTTTGCTGAAAGAGTTAATAAAAATGGGGAGTGGAGAAAAAAAGAAAAGAAACTGAAGGAAAAATAAAAATGACAGGGCTGAAATTTATTAGTAAAGGGCTTGCTTAGCATGTGTGAGTCTCTAAGTTCAATATCTACTCCCCCCAAGAAAACTCCAACACCAAACAATACATCTTACTCTGTCCCAATCATAGCTAATATAAGTACCTTAGGAAGGAGCATGACGAGTATACACTCACCAACAACACAAAGAATGCCTGCTGTGTTTGTTTCAAAAGATGTTTCTTGGACTCTATTCCATGTCTGCCTGACTGAATATGCATTGAAAACTCTAGGGAATGTGCTGAGGTAAAGAACTAGTAACCTCTAGCCCCATAACGTGGTAGAGGGGAAGACAAAGGTCCGGCTTGCTCATTCTAAAGATTTTCATTTAATTCTAATAAAACCCTGTCATGAACCAGTGGCCTCTCCATCTTACAGGCTGATACACTGTGGGACATCAAGCTTGCTAGCCTTGCCCAAGTCACATTGCCTAAGGAAACACTTACAAGAAAGCTGGATCTTTTGCATCATTGACATCAAAATCCTTACTCTTCCCAAGAGAGTCTGTTGCAATTGCTCTGTTCTTGTCTCTCCAGCTCCCAGCCCTCCATTTCCTTTAAAATTCCCAAAGACAATGGTCAGTGGTAAAGGCACTTGCTACCAACCCTGATAACTAGCTTCACTCTAGGAATCCAAAACAATGAACGGACAGAACTGACTCCTGAATGTTGTCTTGTGGAAACCACAGGCGTGTTGTGGCACACACACACACACACACACACACACACACACACGCACGCACGCACACACACACACGTAGCTAGGCTTTCTCTATGGGTACCTCATCAATCTCTGTTTATTTACACTCAGGATGCTGCCTGAAAGAAGTACCTGAAGCCTGCCCTGACTTGTCATTCCATAAGAAGGATGGAATTACTTAGGTGACTGTGGTGGTTTAAATTAAAATGACCACATTAGGTTCCTATTTTTGAGTCTCTGTTCCTAGTTGGTGGAGAGTCTAGCAAAGATTAGGAGGTGTGGCTTTGTTAGAGATGTGTCACTGGGGATGGAAGCTTTGAGGATTCAAAAGCCTACCCTAGGACTAAACTTATTGCCTGCCACTTCCTAAAGATTTGCAAGCTCTCAGCTACTACTCTAGTGCCATGCCTGCATTCTGTCTGTCATGCTCTTCATCATGATGATCATAGACTAACCCTCTGAAAGTTAAGCAAGCTTGTAACTAAATGCTTTTTGTAATAAACTGTCTTGGTAACAGTTGGAGTGATTGTACCTCATACTCTTTTGCCTATGCTTGAGACTCTTTCCCTCCTATTTGGTTGCCTGCTTCTGCCTCGATATGAGGTTTTCAATCTGTCTTTTGTATCTTCTTGTGTTCTACTTGTCTGTTGTCTCTTTAAGGCTGGCTCCTTTCTGCTGAGAAAATAGAGAAGGAATGGATCTTAGGGGAGAGTGTATGTGTATGGGGGAAGCTAGGAGGAACACAGAGAGAGGAAACTTTAGTTGGGATGTATTGTATAAGATAAGAATCTATTTTCAATATGAAAAATAAAATATGTGAGCAAAATTTAGCATTAATGAAAACTAAAACATACCATAAAATAGCAGGCTGTCTTGGATATAATGTTTCTTCACATTAGTAGAACAGTAGTTAAGACCATGACTATCCCTTAGGCTTTGTGTACATGTTGCACAAGCCCATGGGAACATTCTACAAGCTCTCCCACTTATATTGAAATGTTTTAGGTAAATGAGTCTTGCCTGATGCACATGTCTGGGCCATTGAAATGATTGATGTGGTCTTAGAAGCAAAGAGGAGAATTCAGGAGACTCAGATTTGTGAGCCTTTTGAAAATTATATGATCTTACATTAACTAGGTTATGGTTTTCTAGCGCAAAATTGACCCAATAATAGCATATCCACATTAGGTAAAAATGTCTCTATTCAATAAACAAGGATTACTCAATAAATGGTAAATACTTTTAAAGCTCAGATTCTCTAGACATAAGAACATTAACAGAATCTATTTCTATTTAACATCTTGTTAAGTGGAAAGTAGAAGCACAAGAGTACTCAGGAACTCATAGCAGTTGTATTGTGTGTGCAAGACCACATAAGACTGAGCCAATCACTTTTTTTAGCTTGGATGGGGGAAGGGCTCATGGGTTTGCACCCCTATTTGAGAAGCTACTGACATTTGGTGTTTCCTGGGAGAGGAAGAGACAGATTTCTTTATCCAGGGCTCTTCAGTGGGTCTTAAGCCCAGAAGTATCTGGGCAGCAATAATTAGAGTCACTGGGAAATATAGAATGAAAGAAAGAGAGAAAGAAGGAGAGGGGAAAGGAGAGGGAGAAGGAGAGTGGGTAGATAGGATAGAGAGGTGCGGTTTATTTGGGATGGGTTAGATGAAAGAGTAGGGGTTGAACATGACATTGTATAAAATCTCAAAAAATATGAAAATAATTTATAAAAAAATCTTTTGATGGTGTACTAAATCCATATTCCTTATAGTATTCTCTATAGCAGAGAAGACATCATTAAAAAGGGACATTTTTAGGATCCCACTGTTGGTCATTTTCAGAAGCTGAAGTCCTTAATTCCTCATCAGTGTGGGCTGGTAATATCACTTAAGGACATTTGCCTGAAATCCTGTAGATAGACAATGCAAGGTTCCTCTGGTTCCTCTGTGTGGAGCCTTGACTCATCTTTTGGGGGTTCTGAACAGCAGGTGTTTTAGGCTGGACTTCAGAGTAAAGCTCATACATTGAAGCCTTTAGCCTAACCTCAGTATGGCTACATTTGGAGACAGAACCTTTAAGGAGGTTCTTTAGGTTAGAGGAAGTCATAAGCATTGGGGTCTTATGATGTCTTTATAAGAAGAGACAGCAGCAATGAATGTATGCAGAGAAGACACAAAGCATAGATAAAAGACCTCACCAGAAACCTACCATGCTAGAACTTTTATTTTGGCCCTGCAGACTCAAGGACAATAAAGAAATTAAGTCACAGTGTTCAAGTCACAGCTTTACGCTTATTTTGTGCAAGTATCTTATTTTTCTGATATAGGTGGGAACTGAAGGTGATGCATTTCCATCTTTAGTGGCTGCAGTGATTTCAAAAGTTGGGAGAAAGAAAAGGAGAGAAGCTAAAAAGGTAATAGAAGACAGGCCTGGGTGCCTGGTATATAACTGAAGTGGATAGATTGGGAGGGAGATGACGGATGTATCACACTGTGACCTTTTCTCAGCATACAGCACTGAATGCAGATTAAGAGGATGCAGGGAACAGAGCAGATGACAGCTCTCCATGTAGTCACTGTAGTGGTTTCAAGAGTGTTTAGCATATGCCAATGCAGTCTTCATCATATCCTAGCTACTTCCTTAAGTTTTACACAACTTCTTGTTAGTGACAATTCAAAGAAAATATATGGTAGAATATGCCTGTTTTATGAATGAACAAAGTGAGGAAACTCAAGACTATTTACAGACCCTCACCTAGATTGAGATTCAACATCC
Organism: Montemys delectorum; assembly: GCA_019843815.1. Classification (NCBI taxonomy): domain Eukaryota; kingdom Metazoa; phylum Chordata; class Mammalia; order Rodentia; family Muridae; genus Montemys; species Montemys delectorum. The sequence continues at coordinate 52,216 of JADRCD010183224.1, forward strand.
TTTCTCTCTGTGTTGGTCTGTCTGTCTGTCTGTCTGTCTGTCTGTCTGTCTGTCTGTCTGTCTGTATATCTATGTATCTATGTATGTATTTATGTATGTATGTATGTATGTATGTATGTATGTATGTATCTCTCTCTCTATCTATCTATCTATCTATCTATCTATCTATCTATCTATCTATCTATCTATTTATCTATCTATCTCCTCCTTTCCTTCTCCTACCACTTGAGACAAGGTCTTACTATGAAGCTAGCCCAAGACTTCCCAGGTTATTCTGGAACTACAGAAACCTGCCTGCTTCACCTTCCTTTCACTGCTGCCACAAGCCTGGGATTGCAGGCCTATCCTCTGGCCCTCCTGGACGGATTCTGCATCTTGAGCCCATGGTTTCTTACTAGTATATTGACCAATATCAGTGAGAATACAAACATGCTAACTCAGAGGAAGGGTCCAAATGTTACTCAATCTATTTCTTTTCCTACTATTTCCATGATCTACTAAAAGATGATGTTGAATGAAATCATATAGCTCATACCTGAAAGGGGACATGTAACCTGACACAGCCTTATGTCAATGAATCCCGGCCTCTATGAGGTCACTTGAGTGAACTGGTTAGTGCCTCACCTATAGAAAGCACTGCACAAGGCTGGAGGCTGGAAAGTTGTAAATCTCTTCTACCTGCTGATACCATGTTTCTATTTCTTCTAGATAGTGTTTATTATAACATATAATGCATGTATTCAATATATCTTAAGGTTATCTATTGTCAAGTGCCCCCTCCTACCCTCCCTAAAATATATTCTACTCTAATTTCACATTCTTTAAAAAAAATATGTAATAAGTCCAGTATGTAGACCTGCATGTACACAGGTGGAGGGCCATCCTCCAGAGCATAGTCAACATGATCACAAACACACTTCTGATAAAATGACTCCCCGTTGCCCCTGCTGCCTGCTTTTCCTTAACTAGGGATGGAGCCTAAGGATAAAGTCTTCACAGGTCTTACACAAGTAGCCACAACTCATGTGAGTTCATAATACCTTGTTTATTAGAATTTACATTTAGGGCAGTCAGTATCTCTCACCTCTTAAAGATGACTTTGAATAAAATGAAATAGTTCAAGAATAATGTTCAGGATCCTACTTGGTAGCTGGTAGGCACTCAGTTCATTGTAGTTGTGGTTATTACTACTCACAGACAACCAGGAATTCTATTTATTGAAGATTGTAAAATCAAGGAGTCTCTCATATCAATGAAAGACCAAGCTTATATTTTTCTGGCCTGCTCCAACCCAGGCTGCTCTCATTCGTCATCTGATTTCCAGGAGGTCAGCATCCACCAGCAATAACAGTTCGAAGTCTCAGAACCACCCTACAGACCATCTGCTCTGGGGAAGGTGGAAATATGATGGGCCTTACCAAGTGGTGCAAAGTGAAAAATGAGGTTGTGAAGCTACAGCAGCATCTGTGTCATCATTTCTGCACCAGGAGGTCAACTGGCTTCGTAAACCGAGCTGCTGCCGGAGCGGGTCTTTGTTTAGGAATTAATTAGGAGTGGCAAAAAACTGCTGCCTGAGCATATTTGCATCTCTGGAAGTTATAAAAAAGCAGATGGATTTTACACGAATGCATTTTTCACCCTTTAACACTTTATGAAAGGGAACATATTGGAGCAAGAAGCATGGGGGGAATGGGCACCGAAAAGAGACACCTGAACCCTCTCCTCCTTCCACACTTTTGTATGCTCACTTGCCTGCCTCTGTCGTTTTTGTTATTGCTCTTTGTGTATCAGTAGAATGTTGGTATTAATAGCATACTATGAAGGCTTTATTTAATTGCTGCAATAGCCTAGGGAGAAGGCTATTTTCAACCCCCTATTACACATGAAAGAGGAAAATCATTCTTTTAGAATGCATCTCAGACTTGAACACAGAATGTGTAATCCCTAGTTTTTATGCTTTAGCTGGGGTACCATTTCATCACACTCATCATAAAATGCCATTGCTGGTCCAGTTAAAATGTCTCATAAAAGTTGAGTGAGAAACATGGAATTAGGTTCTTGTACAAGGGGGTTTTCATGTATGGATTAATAAAGAACATGACTGTGAATCTCTACTTCTGTACTAGTCAGGTACTGTCATTGGACTGAGTACAGGGTCCCCAATGAAGGAGCTAGAGAAAGGACCCAAGGAGCTGAAAGGCTTGCAGCCCCTTAAGACGAACAACAATATGAACTAACTAGTACCCTCAGAGCTCCCAAGGACTAAACCACCAACTAAAGAGTACACATGGTGGGACTAATGGCTCCAGCAGCATATGTATAGCAGAGGATGGCCAAGTTGGTCATCAATGAGAGGAGAGGCCCTTGGCCCTGTGAAGGTTCTATGCTTCAGTGTAGGGGAATGCCAGGGCCAGTAAGCAGGAGGGGGTGGGGTGGTAAGCAGGGGGATGGGGGAGGGAACAGGGGATTGTTTTAGTTTTTGTTTTCTTTTCTTATTTTATTTTATCTTATTTTTTTTGGAGGGGAACTTGGGAAAGGAAATATTGTATGACATATAAATAAAGAAAACATCTAATAAAAAAATAAAGAACATGAGCTATGATGAATATACCTTATATTAGCAGAGCTTAACCACTCTAGAATACTTAATTTATTTGCTGTTAATGATGATAGTGTAGTAATAATACTAGTATATCTCTATTGTGCCCTGGCAGTTTCAAGACAAAGCATACACATCTGTGAAGGCTGGACTTGGATGTCAGATTGACAAGATTAATACCTACTTCAGAGGCTGGAGAGGTGGCTCAGTGGTTAAGAACACTGGCTGCTCTTCCAGAGATCCTGAGTTCAATTCACAGCAACCACATGGTGGCTCACAACCATCTGCAATGGGATCTGATGCCCTCTTCTGGTGTGTCTGAAGATAGTGACAGTGTACTCACATGCATATAATGAATAAATATTAGGAAAGAAAGAAAGGAAGGAAGAAAGAAAGAAAGAAAGAAAGAAAGAAAGAAAGGAAGGAAGAAAAGGAAGAAAGTAAGACCTACTTCTGGTAAAACGTGCCTTTGTGTCTGTGCCAAGATATCCAGAAAAGGTCGATGACTGGGAGAGTCATCAATAGGACAGGACAGTGACTGGGAGAGAAATGCCTACCATCAACGTGAGTGTCACTTACCTTCTGATTGGTTTTCTGGATCAGCAAAAAGCCCAAGTGAAATTCTGTAAGCCTGCATTTGTTGAGTGAGTGTACATCTCACTGCTATAATGATCTCCTTTTAACTTCACACTTCAGCTTCTTCGGCCTTTCAGTGTGAACTTAATATTCGTAACTTTCCAGGGAGTTTCTAGACTCTTCATCTTGAAATGCTGCATTTCCTGGATTAGGCAGGTTCTCTGTCTCTCCAGCATACAAATGATGATTGCTAGATTACCTAGCCACTGTAAATGTTCAGCAATTCAATTTAATGAGTGCTCTTTACACATAAAGAACTGGATTCCTAGAGGAAATTGGAATGGTTTTAAAAATATGTGTTAAGGTCTTAGAACACTGTGAGCACAGATAATCCAAAGGTTATGGAAGAAGCTCAAAAGATCGAAATAGGGATGGAAATACAGTCAGTAAATATTAGGCTCATGAAGTTTCACATGGGAATGAAGACTCTACTAGAAATCAGAATAGAGGCCATTCTTGTTTTATTCTGACAATTTTTTTTCTAAAATTTTTTTCTGTGTCTACAAACTTTGTGAGAGGATGTTTAAAGGTGGTAGGCTAATAAATTTGGTCAAGAAAATTTTGAGAAAATAGAGTATTCAGACAGTAGAACAGTTATTGCTAGCTGTTTTTAGCAAACTGATATTGACATTAGGAAGGAAAAATGAGAACAGAAAGATCTGAAAAACATGAGTAGGATCAGGAAAGGGAAACAGTTGAAAGCAACTCACAGGCAAACATTAGGGAGAGCTCAGGGAATCTTGTGGAAGAAGGGGAGGAAGGATTGAAAGAGCCAGAGAAGGCAAGGATGCCAAAACACAACCAACAGAATCAACTGACCGTGCCCCATAGGGGCTCATAGAGACCAAACTTCCAATCAAAGAGCATGTGTGGGCAAAACTTAGGCCTCTTATACATATGTAATAGATGTATAGCTTAGTCCTCATGTGAGACTTCTAACAGCAGGAGCAGGGCCTGATTCTGACTGTTGCCTGCCTCTGTCTCCCTTTTCCCTAACTCGATGCCCTAGTCTACCAACTATAGAAGATGAGCCTAGTGCTACTACAACTTGATATGCCAAGGAAGATTGATAGGAGGTTTTCTCTTCTTTGAGAAGAAAGGGAAGGGGCATAGGGGACATTAGGTGAAAGGGAGGAGCTGGGAGGAGAGGAAGGAGAGGAAACTTCAATTGGGATATTAATTAATTAATTAATTAACTGGAAAAAGAAAGTTGTAAAAAAGGAGGGTATGATGCTTAAAGGAATTAGTTATCTTAAAAGAAGTAACATATTTCTCATTGAGATAATGAGAAATTGCACAGACTTTTCTGTTGTTGGCTCCATGATATAAAATTCTAAATGTACTTGAAAATATTTCTCCTTACTAAGAAGGGGTACATTGACAACCTGCTCCACAGGCTAGGTTTCCTTTGCTTGTTTCTAGAGCATGAAGAGATTGCTAAAGAATGGTCCAAAGGGGCTCAGATGTTGCTTGAGCTGGTGGCAGAATTTGGAGTTATCCACGTGGAGCTGGCTTGGCAAGAATACAAGAGTTTTTCTGAACCTCTATGCTCCAAATGCAAGGGCATCTACATTCATAAAAGAAACTTTACTAAAGCTCAAAGCACACATTGCAACACACACAATAGTAGTGGGTGATTTCAATACCCCACTCTCTGCAATGGACAGATCATGGAAACAGAAATTAAACAAGGACACAGTGAGACTAACGGAAGGTATGAAACAGATGGATCTAACAGATATCTATAGAACTTTTTATCCTAAAACAAAAGGATATACCTTCTTCTGAGCACCTCATGGTACCCTCTCCAAAATTGACCATATAATTGGTCACAAATCAGGCCTCCACAGATACAAGAAGATTAAAATAATCCCTTGGATCCTATCAGATCACCATGGTCTAAGGCTGTTCCTCAATAACAACATAAACAATAGAATGCCCACATACACATGGAAGCTTAACAACACTCTACTCAATGATAACTTGGTCAAGGAAGAAATGAAGAAAGAAATTAAAGACTT
>JADRCD010183225.1:0-23413 GCA_019843815.1 Montemys delectorum
TGTGTGTGTGTGTGTGTGTGTGTGTGTGTGTGTGTGCAGGGTTATGGACTTGAGGGATTTTGGATTTACAAGAGGGTGGAAGTTTACAGTTCAGCAAGACAATGAAACTTATAAACATGCCCTCTGGATTGTCCCAAGCCTACGACCACAGACTTTAGTCCCCCACCCCACCCCCTTCCCTTTTGCAAGTTGTTTGCCAGAAAAAGGTCATTGTCACACAACCTCCTTTTCTATTTTTATAAACTACAGAGGTTCATGCTGCCTCTCAGGGCTTTGGGCAATGTGAGGTCACCAGCCTTCACCCAAAGGACCAAGCTTCAGGCTGAGGGCAAAGGATTTCACCATGTGGTTGCCGTGGCAAAGTCTTATCTACTGTGTGTGTGTGTGTGTGTGTGTGTGTGTGTGTGTGCGCGCGCGCGCGCGCGCGCGCATGTGAGCTAACATCCTGTATAGAGGTCAGAAAACAACTTAAAGAAGTCTGGTCTATTTTCAGCATGTTCCATGGATGGAACTCAGGCTGTCAGGTTTGCACACCAAGAGCTTATCCCACTGTGCCCTCTTGCCAGCCCTCCACCTTATTTCGGTTGTATTGTATAGGCCATGTGCACATGCAGATACCATGAAGCACTTCTGGAGGTCAGAGGCCAGCTTACAGGAGTTGGGTCATTCCTATGCTGTGTGTGCCCTGGGGACCAAACCTGGGTTGTCAGACGTGACAACACCTTTACTCACCAAGTCATTTCGCCAGCCCTCCACTTTATTTTTTGAGACAAAGTTTCTCACAAAACCAGGAGCTTGCCAGTTCCACTAGACTACTGGCCCCAGGGATCTAACTGTCACTGCTTCTGCCAGTTCTGAATGTACACAGCCATGCCCAGCTTTTACAAGGGTGCTGGGGATTTAAACTCAGGTCCTCGTGATTGCGCAGCAAGCACTTTCCCAATGGAGTTGTCATCCTAGTCCTCCCCCCAACCCCACTTTCTGAAGCATTACAGTTGTTTTGGATTTATTGAGACAGAGGTCTTGCTGTGTGATCCAAGCTGACGTTAAATCCTAGCCTCAGCCTCCTGAGTACTAGGTTTTTATATACATGTATGCATATATGTGTTCATGTGTGCGTGTATGTATGTATGTATGTATGTATGTATATGCCAACATCCTCAAACACTACATTTGTTCAAACTCCTGTTTATGCTTCTATGGGTGAAAAGAGGATGGAGTCTACCTGGAAGTTGGCAGAAAGAGTAGTGATCCTCCTGCTTCAGTGTCCCCAGTACTGGAATTCCAGGTGTGAAGCGACCACACCTGTCCACCTGAGAGCACACACTCTTCATGGCTCATCCGTGGGTTTTATTTTGTTTCAAATTGTATGTGTTTATTGGGGGCTGCTCACCACAGCACACTGGGGAGGTCCGAGGATGTCTTTCCTCAGTGCCATCTGCTCTGTTCACTGTCTCTCGTTGGGCACAGGCCCTGGAACCAGAGCATTTGATTGAGTCCAACTTCCATTAATTTTCCGTGTGTCTATAAGCAAGTCCCTCTGCTTATCTCCATCTGAACGGGGTGTTGATCGAAGTGAAACTCCCCTCACAGGGCCAGTACCTGGAAAGTCCCCTGGGGGCAGGTTTCTGTAGCCACACCTGACTCTAGATTTCCTTCTATTTGAGAAGATTCACTTATGAGTTGTGCCATGTGTGTGGTGGATGTAACTCAGTCGAGTGGATGTGATCCCCAGCACCACACAAACCAGAAGTAAAGGCGCATGCCTGCATGACTAGGGAGCTAGGAGGAGGAACTGGGAGTTCGAGATCACCCTCAGCTTGATAAGTCCAAGCCAGCTTGGCTTCAGGAGACACAGCCTAGAAAAAAAGGGATTTGGGCAGGGAAGAAAGAAGATAGGAAAAAGAAGTCAAGCCTTCTGGTTTCGGGCTTTATGAAAGGTGTCATACCTGCACTGTAGGAGGTGACGGGCTGCTGGAACCAGATGCCAGCTCTTTGTGGCAGAAGCACTGTGACCTCCTGTGTGGCTACAGAGCTCCATTCCCCACGCACCTGCTCAGTGCTTCTATGTATTTTGGTTTTTTTTTTCTCTACTATCTGGATCGTCCCTTTTCTTGTCTTCTAGCTCAGCTCTGCATTTTGCATTTCGCATTTGCTGGGCACAGTGACCCTCTCCTTTGATTCTAGAATTCCCAACTTTAAGGCAGGAACATTTTTGGTCCCAGACCAGCCAGCCTTAGGCTACAGAGAAAGACCCTATCTCAACAATGCCAAACTTTATACTCCTTTTAGACAAGGGCTTGCCATGCACCATCGAGCCTGGTGCTTTAGCATGATGTTTTATCAGCAAATCTATGCTTGAAGCAAGAAGGGCTTCTCTGTAAGCTCTAATCAGCCCAGCCCTCTCTCCTTGGATTTTAATGGAGTTTAATATGTTTTGACAACAATGAATAATATTTGGGGGTGGGGATATGTGGTTAGTTTCAGCGGTCCTGGTGTGAGCACAAGGAGTGAGTGAGTGGTCCTGGGCTAAGGGTCAAGGAGACCCAGGGTAGAGTCTACAAGTACAGGAAAGTGAGTCTGAGGAAGAAATCCAAAAGTGCAGACTGGGTTGCTCTTCCAAGGTCTACACAACACAATGGAGTACTTGGGAGTCACCAAGAGCTAGCTGGGAACACAGTCTTGTGAATGGTTTGGAAACCAGTCTCAGGTACTTGGGGACATGAACCCCGAATGCTGGTGCCAGCCATACTTCTTTACACCCCATAAGAGCCCTGATAGCTCCCACTGAAGCAGCTATAAGGGAAAGAGGAAGGGAGCCCTGGAGTTGATCACATGTCTCCTGAGAGAAAAAAAGGGCCAAAAATGTAGGCCTAAGATGTCAAGTCAGAAGAACCTGGGAGTTCTACTAGGTTTTCACAGTCTAAAGATCTGAAAGTATAACTTCTGTCCATCCATCTATCCATCCATCCATCCATCCATGCATCTATTTCTTCAACCAACATCCCACTTAAGGGATCCCAGCCTGTGAGGGGAGAGGCTTCATCCATACCTAGCTAAAGTCCAAGGGTTCCTCCAACCCCAGGGAAAAATGAGCAAATAGAATAAAAGTCAGATTCTCCTCTTCACTCTTCCATTAGCTAGCCGTGAAACCAGGTCACATGACTTGGCTCTTCTGGACCTCAAATATTTCCTCACCTACATACTGGCAGCAGTTAAACAAGCAGCTAGCTGGGTGGCAATCTTTCTAGTTCTAACATTCCATGGTAGACCCTTCAGTCCCTGATGTCACAAATATGGAGCTGACCCGTGATTGGCCATTGCCTGCACCAGCTCTGCTGTTCTCTTGGTCATGGGAACAAGATGGACTTGCCCTGGGTTTTGCTACTTGTGCTCCTCTATCACGGGCAGCCCTTGCTATGGCTCAGGACTGTGGGAGAGCCAAGCTTAGGTATGGCTGGGACCTGAAGGAGCATAGGACCAAATAGAGGGGAAGCCCCTTCCCCAGGCCCACATGGTCCCCCATCCCCTGCAGATGAGTTCTACAGTGAAGCTCAGGCAAAGATGTTCCTGCAGTTGTATGAGCAAACGGCCCAAGTCGTGTTGAACGAGCTTATGGAAGCCACTTGGAACTATGTCACCAACATCACCAGGCGAAATAAAGAGAACATGGTGTGGTACCATTTTCCCCAAGGTCCTCCCTCCCTCTCCTCTCTCTTCTTAGGGATCCTGGGGGTTGGGGATCATAGTTTCTGCCCTGTGTCCAGAGTGTATGGAAAGAAGGACAGCCCAAAACATATGTCAAAGTGGGCTGCAAGTTCCAGAGCTCTCAGTGACCTTGACTTTTCTCTACATACGAATTTCTGGATTCTTTGCCCTTGAAAGCTTTACCTCCTTCCTCTTAGGGACACAGGCACCCTACCCCTCTTAGCAAATCTTCAGTGACTCTGGAATTTTAAAGTGGGCTTTGGGGCTGTGACCTCAGAAGTCAGCATGGGACTCATACTGCGTCCCCCAACCTGCCACGAGCAATGTGACGCCCTTCTTTCCAGCTGCAGAAGGAAATGGACAGGTCTCAGTTCTTGTCGTACTTTGGCACCCGGGCCCGCATGTTTAGGATAGACCAATTCCTGAACTGGGATGTGAAGCGCATGCTGAGTAAGCTGCAGAACATAGACAAGTCGGCCTTGCCCATGGAGGATCTCCTAGAGGTGATAGACAGAGCCCCGGGCCTCCAAGACGCACACACACACACACACACACACACACACACACACACACACACACTCCTGCACCCCAGAGGAGGGGGGTCAGGTTGGACTTGGAACCTGAGTATCTCAGGCAGGAGTGGGTATTGGTGGGGTGGAACCAGAGCTTCCTATAGAGGAGGAGGAGGCCAGGCCTACCTCTCCTGGCTGGTGGGGCTAGTGTTGGGAGTGGGCCCAAGAACATGGGCCTACCCTGGGTGACAGCTGCCCGCCCCCCTGCCCCCAGTACAATAGACTACTGACCTACATGAAGAAAGCATATAATGGAGCTGAGGTGTGCCTGGATGAGGGTCCCTGCTTGCCCCTGGAGCCTGGTGAGCAACCAAGCCCTGCTCCTGACCTCAACTGTGTCCCCTTGTTGATGAAGGATCACCTAGGGTGGGTGAGAGTAGAGGCAGTAGGAGGGTTTAGGGTGCCATGTGGCTCCTATCTGGGCACAGACCTCGAAGAAATCATGGCCACCTCCAGGGACCAGAAGGAGCTGCTGTGGGCCTGGCAAGGCTGGCGGGATGTTGTTGGTCGGCAACTCCGCCCGGTCTTTGAGGACTACGTACATCTCAGCAACAAGGCTGCACAATATAATGGTAAGCAGGCTGGACATAACATCTTGGGTCAACGCCCAGGAAAAGCATGAAGCTGAATCTGCAGAGGACTCAGGCAGCAGCAGAATTGGTATGGACGGTGCTCGGGATCCATGAGTCCTGTAACTGGGCCCTGCAAATAGACATAGAGCCTGCACTATGGGCTGGGAGCTAAGGGAGAACCTGAGGGTTTGTGAAGTGAAAAGACAGATAGATGTCTGCCTCGTGGACTTTTGAGGCAGTCCGATTAGGAGGTGAGCCTCATCCAGTACTCAGGCACCCCTAATACCACTTAATGTGAAGCCCCAGAGGGAGGGGCTGCTGGGATCAGCGGGGAAGGGGAGAACTTCAGATCTATGCTCAAGGCAGACCTCTCTGACATTTATCCGTGCTGGAAAGATGAGTAGAGGACAGGAAGGCAGCAAGCAATGAAGTATCTACACAGAGACTGTGGCACAATGGGAGGAAACCACGGTTTTAGGAGACCAGAAAGAAACCCACACAACCACAGGGTTTTGGGTGATTTGGGACATAACAGTAGGAAAGGACAGGACCTTGCAAGGCATGGCCAGGAGCTTGTACCATAGGGTGGGCAATGCCTTGCTTGGGAGGTTGTGTCCACACCTAAGACTCCTGCAGAGCAGGGAGGTGGGTGGGGACGTTTCTTTGGAGTGTATTTGGGTCTCCTCCCTGCCAGGCCATTGGATGCTGGGTGTCATAGTGAACACTAATAAGTCTCTTTTCCTGTCCTAGGGTACGAAGACATGGGGGCTTTATGGCGATCCAAGCATGAGTCTGATACCCTGGAGGAAGACTTGGAGCAGCTCTATGAGGAGCTGCAGCCTCTCTACCTGAACCTACATGCCTATGTGCGTCGCTCACTGTACCGCCACTACGGGCCTGAGCTCATTAACCTGCGGGGGCCCATCCCTGCCCACCTCCTGGGTAAGGGCGAGACTAGTGGCTGCATGAGGACAGGGGAAAAGCCATTCTTTCTTCTTCTTAGCTTCTTCACCCCCTTTCCAGGGAACATGTGGGCTCAGTCCTGGAACAATATCCTAGATCTGGTCCTGCCCTATCCGGATAAACCTCCCGAGGACATCACAGCGATCATGAAGATCCAGGTCAGTGCTGAGCCTCTGGATGCTGCGCCTCCTCCATCCCTCTGTCCCACAATGCCCCCAGGCCAATGGGCAACAGAACCACAGTACCGCTGTTTTTCTCACAGCACTGGAAGCCTGAGAAAATGTTTGAAGAGGCAAACTTATTCTTTACCTCCTTGGGAATGCTACCCGCCCCACCTACTTTCTGGATAAAGTCTATGCTGGAGAAGCCAGTTGATGGGCGGGAAGTGGAGTGCCACGCCTCATCCTGGAACTTCTACAAGTTCAATGACTTCAGGTGTCTACGGCCAGTATGGTCTTCATCCAGCATCTTTCTCTTACCCCTCTTCTGGTTTCCCACTGGCCATGTAGCAAGGAGTAAGCAGGAGAGAGCAGGGGTTGGGGAAGTGGGGTGAGATTCAGAGGCACGGAAGAGAAGGTAGGTGTGGGGAAAGTAGTGGATATAGTCACAAGGTGGGCACAGGGTCTAGAGTGGGGAAAGATGGTAGCCAAGGCCCTTCTGGCCTCCAGCTTGATGGTCCTAATACCTTAATGAAATTTGAATGAAGAACTTTTCTGTCTCCAGGGCATCCCCATGCACCTTGACTCCTACTCTTTAACTCTAGGGTAAAGAAGTGCACTGAGGTGACCTTAGAAGACCTGCTCTCCGTCTTCCACGAGATGGGCCATATCCAGTACTTCTTGCAGTACCAGAATCTCTCTGTAATCTACCAAGAAGGTGCCAGCCCAGCCTTTGAAGAGGCCGTGGGGTCGGTGGTCACCCTCTCAGTCTCCTCCCACAAGCACCTGCTCACCAGAGGTCTACTCAGCCAACCGCACCAGGATTCAGGTGACGGGAGACAAGGGGTCGGTCACAGGAGGGTGGCCTAAGCCTGGGGCTTTAGCTAGGGCTGAGGGGTACTAAAGGCCTCAGGGTGAGGCTGAAGAAAGGGAGCACCAAGATGCTGCTTCCTGACTACCCTGACCTCGTCCCCAGAGGAGGAGGTCAACTTCCTGTTAGGCATCGCCCTGGAGAAGATCGCCTTCATCCCCTTCAGCTACATGATAGACAAGTTTCGTTGGAAGGTCTTTGATGGCAGCATTCCGAAGAACATCTACAACCAGGAGTGGTGGAACTTCAGGTGGGGAAGATGGCTGCCTGGTAAGAGTGAATGTTGATGTCCTGGGAACCTGGGGTAGCCCGGCAATGTGTGCTGTTTGCTATCACCAAGCAAAGAGACATACAGACTAAAGTGCTGTGACTTAGGTGGCCACGAGGCCTGGTTCTGAATCTGGTGGCTGCGGTGAGCAGATCTCTTAACTTCCTAGGATTCTGTCTCATCTGTGAAATAGGCACCCTGGCAGGGACTCTGCCTGCTCAGCGGGTGGCCAGGAATCTCACACCATGAAATCAGCTAGGCCTCTCCAAGAGGTGAGGTGGTGCATACCTGTAATCCTAGCACCTGGAAAGTGGACATGGGAGAATCAGGAGACAGGAGGAGAGGACAGAGCCTTGCAGACATGGCCAGCAGCTTGCTGCCTACATAGCCAGTTGGAGGTCAGCCTGGACCACTTGAGATTCTATCTCCAAATGATGAACCCCCCAAAAACCCAAAAAGGCAAAAGCCTATGCTATAACAATGACCAACAAGCAGGCCCCTGCTGCCTGCTCCCTCCACAGAAGGCCAGAAAAAGCGATGACAGAGGACTGAGCACTTTGCCTGCTAGAAAGACTTTCCATGGGGAGAGGAAGGCCTTTACCCCAAAACACATGCATGCCCGCTGGACCCTTAGCATCCATAGGAAAGCTCAGCAGCTATCAAGCAGGCCAGCTGATCGGACAATCCATGCCCATAACCTAGGCTTCCCCAGGTCCATCAGGCATCACACTACCAAGTTCAAGGTTTCTGGACACAAGGTGGCCTACATCAGGTTCCTGTGATCGGTTAGACTCTGTGTCTGCCCTATAGGTTGCCGTGGCTCAATGAGCTTACAGCAGCCAGCACTCAGAGGTCACATGACCCATGTAGCATGTGACACATCTGGTCTGACTGCTCTTTCCTTAGTTCTGCCATTCTCTAGTTTTTTGGTTTTGCTTTTTGTTTTGTTTGGGTTTGTTTGTTTTGTTTTGTTGCTGTTGTTGTTTTGGGGTTTTTTTGTTTTGTTTTTGTTTTTCCGAGACAGGGTTTCTCTGTATAGCCCTGGCTGTCCTGGAACTTACTCTGTAGACCAGGCTGGCCTCGAACTCAGAAATCCACCTGCCTCTGCCTCCCAAGTGCTGGGATTAAAGGTGTGCGCCACCACTGCCTGGCATTTTTTTGGTTTTTGGTTTTTGGGTTTTTTGGGGGGGGTTGGGGGGGTTGAGACAGGGTTTCTCTGCGTAGCCCTGGCTATCCTGGAACTCACTCTGTAGACCAGACTGGCCTCAAACTCACCTCCCAAGTGCTGGGATCAAAGGTGTGTGCCACCACACCTGCTTTCTGTTTTTTTCTTAGCACTGTTTAGATTAAATAACCTGGTTCCTAGTTTATAGTCTGATCTCATCACTAGGATGGATGGATGCAAGCAAGGCTCTGACCTTACTTGGTCCCTTGATGGCATCTCCACAGAGATCAGGCCAGTGTTAAGAACAGTCTACAAGCTCAATCACTGTTAACCACTGTTATTAAACTTTCTGATTCCTGATTCTGCATGTTCTCACTTATCTAGTTGATGAAAATGTACTGAATGGCCTCCACAAGCCAGGCCCAGACAGGCTGGGCACACACAGGGCTTCAAACAAAGCTCTGAGAACCTTCCAGGACCCATGGCCAAGCCCCTGTCTCTCTCCCACTAGGTTGAAGTACCAAGGCCTGTGCCCACCTGTCCCTCGGTCAGAAGATGATTTTGACCCAGGTGCCAAGTTCCACATCCCTGCCAGTGTGCCCTACATCCGGTAAAGGTCTGGGCCCTGTCGGCAGAGCTGGCTGGGATCTGGGAGACATAGGGACTGGGTGGAGAAGTTCCAGAAAGTGCAAAGATGGAACCTTAAGGCCACTGAGTGCCCCAGCAGGTCTGGGCTTCCTACACCAGGCCTCCTCCCCAAAGCCCATCTTCTCCTTCCTTTACACAGGTACTTTCTCGGTCTAGTACTGCAGTTTCAACTTCATGAAGTACTATGCACGGCCTCAGGCCATGTGGGCCCTCTGCACCGGTGTGATATCTATAACTCCAAGGTGGCAGGGAAGATCCTGGGGTGAGTGCACAAATCCCCTTGTTTCTTTCAGCTTCTTTCTATCTCTCTTATAGGGAGTCCTGGCTTCAGACTCCCCCTAACCCCAAAGTGCCACCCTAGGTCCCCCGAGCAACCGCACTGAGCTAACATTCTGGTGGAAGTGCCTTCTGGTGGCAGACTGCATTCTCTCCTACATTAACACACAAGCCCGTTTTCTCTCATGTAGCCTGCTGTGATCAGAGACACTTGGAGCACACAGGCATTCACATATACAGTAAATACTTATCTCCTGTGAAAAGCCAGGGTTGGTGTCCCGGCCTTCTGATTTAGCCACCAGAACCCCCTTATTCTATCCTTGTGAATGCCTGCCTGTGTTTGAGGCATGGTTGGGTCGTTTGCCTCTCCTGACTCCTCACTGAAGTGCTCAGCTTGGCTCCCAGGCCAACTGAAGTTACTTTTACTGCAGCCTCTTGACACACTTCTGGCCAGCCTATGGTCCACCTTGACCTTCCGGTCTTTTCTAGTGCACTTGATGTTTAGCCCGTTCCTTTCCAGATATGTTGTTGTGGTCCTAGGTTTTTGCCTTGACGCCAACTTGGAGGAATAGGTGGAGGGCAGGAACTGAACGTGCAAAGCATTTTCTCTGGTAGCTGGACTCTGAGTTCTTTATCCATGTTTCGCATTGGTAGCTCTTAACTTAGTAGGGTAGAAGGTTGTCATTGGCTTTTTACAAGTGAAGGTCAGAGAAGCGACTTAATTCTGTGCCATTCCTTTAGCAAGCAGGAAATTCACGATATGAATTCAGAACTGGTTCCAAAACAATTGCAATCAAGAAAGGGTTAATCTGTCCCTTGCTTCACCAGCTATACACCTGGTGAAGACCCTGGATTCCAGGTGTCCAAAAAAGGGGAAGCGTCACTTCCATCAGTCTGGGGTTGCAGGCCCTGGTGAGATCACATCAGGTCTTCTGGTTCCAAGGCCAGCTCTCCCACCATTGAGTTGGGGCATCTGCCCACTGGCCGGGTCTTTGTCCTCTTGACTGCTATTGATTTTGGTCTGTTTCTTTAATTGTTCAACTTTGAGTGTTGTTTCTGCCTTGCAGAGGGTTAGTGATACATGACCTAATATCCCCTGCATGCATTTTAGACTACTAGTTGTACTTCTGGTTTTTCTGAGATACGGTCTTGTCGCCCCCAGGCTAGCCTCAAACTTGAGATCCTCTCACACCTACCTCCCTGGCAGGCTGGGATTACAGGTATATGTCACTCTGCCTGTCTTCCTTTATATGTGTCATGAGGTTATCTGTGGCTCCTCCATGCCCTTTAACCATCTGCAACCACCAGATGGAACAGAAGGATTAGTCCTCTGGGCTTTGTTTCAAGAGCGGTCCAATGACATGAGCATCATCACCACCATCACCATAACCCTCCTTTCTTTATACATAGGGACATGGATGTATACATATGGATGTATACCCACACATACAAGTGGGCTCTTCATTCAACCTCTAACTGCTTGTCTTGTTCACTTAGCATTTAGAGCATGGTTGATGAGTCTTCTTGTGTCCAGTAGAGGGCAATAGACTGTGAAATAAATCAATCCTGAACTACTAAAAAGGAGGTTGGACAGAAGAGAGACTTGGTGAATAGGAAGAGGGTCAGGAAGTTCAGCCCGAAACCAGAGAGAAATGTCTAGCCCCAAAAGCAGACATGGAAGAAAAGAATGTGTTTTCTCTCAGCAGCTCATGTCTAACTCCCCTTTATGCCTCTTGCTTGGGGGGACACTTGACATCAGTCATTCTCTCCACTTCCCTCTCTTACCCTACCCGGTGTACACAGGACTCTGTTTGACTTAACCCCAAAGCACATTGTTCATCAGAGCCCCACCCCTGACCCAATTCACTGTCTACACCCCTGGTCCAAAAAGATGCCTGAGCATCTTGCATGCCATTCGCTGGGTAGTGGGCAGAGGAGAGCCTTCTAAGAAAGGGAGTGTCATAAGTTTGAGGGAGGTTTAAATGACGACAGAGTGGAGCCCAGGAGGAGGAGGAGGGGAAGGGAAGGTGAGGAGGGTGGAGGGAACAGGAGGCAGGTGTTACTAGGCCCACTTTGACAGCTGCATAACATCCTGATGGGGGAAAGTTCTCACTTTGTAAAAGAGAAAATTCACAAAATGGCCAAGTGTGAGCAGCCTGAGACCCAAGTCCTAGTACATTGAAGATGGAGATGTTTATAGGCTCGGGTGTGGAGAAAGGTAGTTGGATGTTAAGAGGAGGTGAAACAGCTGAAGCCCCCAGGTTCATGGGGATGGGGATGGAGCAGGGGAAAAGGAGGTTCTTTCCCAATCTTCTACATATGGTAGCTTTCATGTGCTTTTGCTCTCTCGACCCATCCTCCTACATGCAAGTGCTGGGCTGATTCTGATGGGAATAGAAAGTCAAAGTGGACCTTGGATCGTTTCTTAAAGTCCCCCAGCTGTGTTGGCCCTGCCATCATCTGTGGATTGTACTGCTGTTTTGGAGACCGAGGCAGTGTCCAGCAACCATTGCTACAGCCCTTTATTAGTTGTGCGTAGCTGGGCTCTCTTCACACAGCCCAGTAGCCTGTGGAGCAGTTTCTTCATGGTCAGATTCTCAGGAGTCAAAGCTATTCTCCCAACTGTGTGTGGTGGCACAAGTTTGTAATCCTAGCACCTAGAAGGTCATGGCAGGAAGACCATGAGTTCAAAGGTAGCCTGGGCTACACAGTGAGATCCTGGCCTACACTCTTTTGTTTTGTTTTTGTTGTTGTTGTTGTTGTTGTTGTTGTTGTTGTTGTTTGCCTCTACCAGGATCCAGCATCTGAAAAACTCTCAAATCATTTGACAATTGTGACTTATTTTTATTTTTACTTATTTCACTCTTGTTGACTCTTTGCCTTTATTCTCTATGAGTAAATCTTAACAGATTTTCCCTCAGTGATTTCTTTTCTTCTTCCTGTCTTCCTTTTGTTTCTCTTCTTGAAATTCTGGGGAACTCAAACCCAGGGCCTTACACATGCTAGGCAAATGTGTCTCGTGGTTTCTGCCAAGTATCTGCTGGCCTTCCGTTCCCACATCTGACTCCATCGTTTACCAAGTAGCATGAACAAATCCTGCAAATTACAAATTTCTTCACCACCTTATGACTCGATACTCACTACCTTGATGGGCAGACACTCATGGGAGCTCATGTTACTGATGAAAAGACTAGGACTGAGAGAGTTTAAATGTCTAAGGTTATGTGGTCTATAAGTAGCATTGCTGAGTTTTGAACCTGTGTACCCCTGATACAGTGAGCTTTAAGTTTCCAGCTCCCACCCTTTTCCTGATCAGGCCCTGGAACAACAGGTTGAGAAATGTCAACATCTGTCCAGTGCTATTGTTTGTTGAGGCCAGGGTAGAGCTTGGAGCTCTGGCTTTAGCGCCCTCTGCACTGTCATGGTAAATGCAGTGAGCCTGCCATCTGCCACCAAGTCCTGGGTGTGCCTCAAGACAGCTATTTGTGCAGCATGCAGGTGTTACACAGAGAACATCCTATGCTCACAGCACTTGAATTCTCTCAACCCTTCCTTACGTGGCCAAGAAGGACTGAAGGGCTATTGCTACCTGAATACATCAGCAAGAACAGAGGCTCTGTTTGGCTGCCTGTTTGAATTGAGAATAAGGAGGCCCACAGTAGATGACACCAATCAGCAGCAACAGTCGGCATTTATTGCTTCACAGCATGGTAGCAACCCTGCATGGTTGCTTCCATTTACAGAGGTGACGCTTAGATGAGTTATTTGTCCAAGGCATCCCAAGGGTAGAACTGATAGCCACATCCAGGTGAACCTTGCTTCAGAATGAGTGATGGAATCTACTGTAGTGAGAGCTCTGGGGTCCTGGTTGGCAACGTGAGGAATTAAAGTTGTGTTTACTCAGAGGAGGGGGGAATCTCAGCAGCACCTGCTGACATTCCCACATGGTCTCACAGACAACTCTACTCCCCTAGGGATATCCTGAAGCTGGGCTCCAGCCGTCCCTGGCAGGAGGTCCTAAAGGAGATGACTGGAGAGTCCAATATATCCACCAAGGCCCTCTTGACCTACTTCAAGCCGCTGATGAACTGGCTGGTGTCTGAGAACGTGAAGCAAGGTGACATCCTTGGCTGGCCAGACTTCAGCTGTTCTTTTGAAGGTTGGACAAAGCTGACCCTGGCCTTAGTTCTAGTGCAGATCTAGGTCCTGTCCTATCCTGCTCTATGTTGATACTAAGCGCTAGTCAGTCCATGGCCTGCCTTGAGCCAGACAGTAGAGTTGGGTGACCCCCATCTGTACTAGGCCCGGGGCAACCTCAGCCAGTTCCAAAGTCCGCTCTCAATTCCTACTCAGTGACTTCCTTACACATCATCCAGCAAGGCTGCCAAGCTTGGTCAGAGGGTAGGAGCCCCCAGACTGGGCTCTGTGAGTTAGGTCACTCTACCCACATACATCTTCTCTTCCTTTTTCTTTCTCATGCCCCCTCACTGCAGGATAGTCCCACACACACACACACACACACCTGTGACATGAGGCTGAGAGAGAAGACTGTGGCCATCATGTCCTTCCTGGCTGCCACAGGGGACTCAAGGGCCACTTCCCTCAGGCTTTCTTACTCTATAAGACTCTATTTTTTTTCCCACAGAAAAAATCATAAGCAAAGTGTCGTTTCTGGGTTCGGAGACAGAGCCCGGCCAGGCATACCTGGGGCAGTGGGTGTTGCTCATTATGAGCTTTGTCATGTTTCTCCTCATCCTGGCGCTGGGCTTTAGGCTGCACTACTTGGAAAAACAGTCCCTGAACACAGACCCGGTGACACTTATGACCCTGCCCTACACCTCCTTCCTGGGCATAGCCATGGAACCCCACCAGGTGGCCCGAAAACAGTGGCTCCTGCTGGGCCTCTGCATCATCCTTATGCTGTGCTGTATTGGCCTGCTCATTCGGATAGTCACGCAAAACAACACACAAAACACGGAGAAGCCTTCATGGATGAAAGATGAAGGGCAGAGCTGAGAGGAGCCACCATGGAGACCGGTGAGAGACTAGGGTAGAAGGATGTCTGAGACAGACAGGCTAAGAAGGGTATGGGCTACAGGCATAGTGCCCAGCTGTGACTGGACACAGCTGTGGCAGATCTGTGACTGTGTGGTGTGACGGTGTTTGCAAAGCTGTGAGGCAGGCACAGGTGACTGACCTTGTATGATCCATGGGTGTCCTGGGTTCCGGACCAACCCTACTTTTTTTCAGTGGCTCAAAAACAGTGGTTTTAGTGAGTCAGTGGCTGTGTCCCTTTGAAGCTGACTTTGCACCAAGCCACACGAGAACTAACCCTCCACGCATCCTTGTTTTGTTCAGGAGTTTAGCTATGGGGTTTGTCTAGGGTTGCAGGCTCCAAGGAATCTCTAGAAAAAGGACTCACTGCCACCCACTTATAAACCGTCTTTCAGTGGGACCAGACATTCCTTTACGAATGGCTGATGCCCAGTTCCTGAGCACGGTGTTCTCTATATAGCCTACCACACTCTGATGATCCTCTACTGTGCCCTTTAAGTCTGCATAATCCAGGCCCCAAAAAGGCTCTTTGTTTGACCACCTGAAATGCAAGTAACCTCACAAAACTGCCCCATGGCTCTCCCCACCCTAGCCCAGGCCCTCACGAATGGAGACAGTGGGTAGCTGGGCACTGAGCCAGGCGTGATTAATGATCAACTTCTTTAATATTTAAACAAAGCTCATCTCTAGTCACTCTGCTCCGGAGATGGCCTTGTTCAACACACACACACCTGCTGCCTGGCCCGTTGCCCTGGAGAGCAAGCACAGGGCAAACAGCACCTTTCCAGGCTCAGTGGGGGAAGGGAGAATGGGGGCAAGATACCATGAGGAGGGTAGTTGGGATTTGGTGTTCTAAGGATAATCTTGGAAAAGGGGAAGGGGCCTCTGCCCCTATTCTTTTAACCCTTTCTACCTTGCTTTCTGACCATGGGAATACCATACTCAATATTTTCAGATAAATCAGAGCTGAAGCTCTGGGAGTCAGTATCTGACAGAGAATAGGGAAGGCTTGAAGGGAAATAAATTACAACCAGAAGCCACAGGGCAGAGGCACCAGGTAGCTCCAACATGAGACCAGCTTTCCTTAGAGATCTGAATGTTGAAGTCACAGGTTGAGGAGACAGGTTAACAGAATGGGATACCCTGATCCCTCTCTCTCTGCCCAGGTCTCTAGAGCTCTCCCCCATGTTCTTCCAAACTCTAAACCATTTCTACTCCAGAATCAGACGCTACAGCACCATTGTTTGATACCTCTGCATTATCCTGTCATTTATTTATGACTATAGTGCCTTTATTTGTCCTTGTTATTAGATGTTAGGTCCATGAGGCTTAACACACATTGGGATTACTCTGTGTGCTGTGAGGATCGGTAAGACGCGTGAATGAACAAGCAAACGAATGAATATCTCACTGAGTAAGCGCCTGCTGCTGACTGTATAGGAATAGTGTCCCCATTTCTCTTCCACAGCCAGCCTGCTCCCCATATTCAGGGACAGCCAAGACAACTCTGCCCCTCCAGGGCAGCCCTCTCATCTCTCAGCCACTGTGGCCGAGGTCCCCCACCAGGTATTGTGACTCTGCATGGCAAGGGCACATCCATTCCAGGACTCCAAGCCTCTCGCCTGAACTACAGCAGAAGCCTCAGTGAGCTTCCTTGGCCACCTCCCTTCCCCCATCCACTTTGTAAAGTTTATATTTCTGCCAGAATATTTCCTTCAAAGGTCTTCAAATTTCCTCCCGAACATCAGACTTCTTAAGAACTCAGCTGTCCATCAATTAAATCTGGATGTTCAAACTAGCACTGGATGCTGTTGATCAATTTTTTTTCCTCTGCGTTTTCACCTCTCCCATTGCCCAGTTCAGCCCCTCTGCACTGACACCATCCCTGGGCCTTTTCCAATTGTGTATGCTTCACTTTGAATGCTTGCTACTAAAATGTGGCTCAAAATTCGTCTTGGACCTCTGCAAAGTTCCAAGTCCATCAAGGTGCTTAATGATCTGTGGTCCTTCTTTCCTTCTCTCAGAAAACCTTTTTTTTTTTTTTTTTTTTTTTCCCAGTAAACTTCGCCCCACCCCAATTTGCTTCTTCTAGTGTGTTCATTTTTAACCAATACGCAGACACTTTTTGTCAGGGGTCACTTGCTAATAGGTGGCTGGCATTTGTGGGCAAAGGGGCCTAAGTGTCCCATTGCCACAGTCAGTCCCAGACAGCCTTCAACAAAAGACTACCTGAAACCCCTAACAACTTCTTCCCTCCCCTGCCTGAAAAATGCCTTCAGTGTCAGAAGGGGTTCAAGGGGATGCTGAGGCCACTGTCTATTTGGACATGAGCCGAAGTTCTTCAGAGTATCCCAGGTTCAGGACCCTTGCCCCTCTCCCTAGGATTCAGAGCCCTTTATGGATCAGAGAATTTGCCCTTGTCCTGAACCACCGCCTTACTGCCACGTCCCTTGGCTTATTTCAGCACCACACCGCGGACAGCTCCCGGGCGCAAGCCTTGTGAAGGAGGAGGAGCGCTGAGCAGTGGGAGCGGGAGGACTAGAGAGGGCGGGGAGGGCAGACGCTAGAGGACGGGCGGGGCCCCGACAGCCCTCCCCGGGGGCGGCGCCCACCCCAGCCCGACGCTGCTGAGCCCCAGGACTGACGGAGACGCCAGGAGCCGGGGCGCAGGTCACTCCCAGCAAGTACTGTTACGGAACGATGCCAGTCCGCAGGGGCCACGTTGCTCCCCAAAACACTTACTTGGACACCATCATCCGCAAGTTTGAGGGCCAGAGTAAGTGTGAGGTTTGGGGGTGTGGGGGACTCTCTGCAGTATGGGTTGGATGGCAGGAGGGGCCAAACTCTTCACTAACTTCTGATGGGGTAGAAGAAAAGGCAGGGCTGGGGGCTGGGGTGGGGCTACAATCTGAATATAAAATCTTTCATTTTGAGGTTCCCAACACTTCCTCCATATGTTCTGTGTCTAGGGTAGTATGAAGCTCTTCTACCTCCCCACAGCAGTTTTCTTGGGGTCCCCTCTCAGTCACTGCCCACTGACCCCTCCAGACCATTCACGCCTCTCCTGGAGGTTTGCTTGACTTCCTGCTTTTCACCCTAAGAGCAGATCTGACTCCCTGGTCACAGCCCTGCATTCTGATCTGGACCCCCACTACTGTTCCAGGAGTTCTGGGGTCTTCCTCCCACTCTACTGACCCTAGCTGTCCTGGTCTTCCCACAGCCCCCAAGCCTGGTTCCTGCACCCCTACTTTTCTGCTCCCTGCGCCCTTCACTCCCCTCTATGCCCCCAGAAGGAATGACCTTCTCCCAGGACTCTTGGTCCTCCCACCCTCCCTTGCTCTGTCCTCCACCTCCCTCATTCTGGCCCCTGCCTGCTCCTGCGTATAAGTCCCCTCCTCAGCTGCCACCAGTCCCTATAATCTTTCTCCCCCGACTACCCACTTCTGGCTGCCATGGTCTTCCTACCTTTTACCTTCCACCCCAGGTCGTAAGTTCCTGATTGCCAATGCGCAGATGGAGAACTGTGCCATTATTTACTGCAATGATGGTTTCTGCGAACTCTTCGGCTACTCCCGAGTGGAGGTGATGCAGCGACCCTGTACCTGTGACTTCCTCACGGGCCCCAACACTCCAAGCAGTGCCGTGTCCCGCCTGGCGCAGGCCCTGCTTGGGGCTGAAGAGTGCAAGGTGGACATCCTCTACTATCGAAAGGATGGTGAGGCACAGTTGGGCCAAGAGTTCTATAGGCCATCTTTCTCATCTATCATGGAGTGCCCTGGGGGAAAGGGTCTGACCTAAAGAGCCAAAGAGCCTAGACCAATTCTATCCCCACTCTGGGCCTTAGTTTCCTTATTATTAGACAGAGGCGATGATTATTGCATGTTATGTCTTTTAAGGGACTTGAGATTGGGCTGAGCCAACTATTGGTACTGGTCTAGAGCAGAGCCTCTTGCTCCACTTTCCCTCCCCCATCTTCCAGCTATCTACTCTGTCACTGCCAGCCCCAGCTGTCAAGCAGCTAGAATGGAAATGGAAATTAACCTTCCCGCATCTGCTCTGGGGATTAAGGGAGGAGTCAGCCCCCCAAGGCCTCCGTGACTAGCCAGTGCATGGGGGCTGCTGGCTGGAAAGGAAGGGTGAATCTGTTTTACTTAAGTCCCGAAGTTTGGGAAGGCAGCCTTGGGTTTGCGGGAACCAGGTGGGCTACCTAGATAGATGGACTTGGTGTTTCTAAGGGCTACCCTAGCCCTTGGAAAGCACAACAGAACCACAAGTTAGGGGCTGGGGCCCAAAAGCTCAGCAGCCTCAAGTCTCTCAGTGGATGAGGGTGTGGAACTATAAGTCAGAAACTGAGTCTCTTGGAAATCACCAGCATCTTTCCCCAAAACTGGTTCTGCATCAGGATTCCCTGGGGCATGTTTTGCAAAACATACCTTCCCCAGAGAGAGGCTGACTCAGAAGGTGCCAGAGGAAACCAGGCAGGTGTATCTGGAAAAAAAAAATCTCCCCAGTGGTTCTGATTTCCTGCCAATTTTAAGAACCATTGGCTTAGATGACTCCCTCCGTTTCATGAGTGTGGAAGGCCCTTTCCCAAGATCCCGTTGCCAGGGGGCAACAGGAACTGAAGTCTCTCCAACTCTCTCTCTCAGAGATGTTTGTTCTAAGTAATCCCAAGAAAGAAAGGACCTCAACTGTCTCCATGCTTGGAAGAGGGAATTTGGGGGAAAGAAATACCCAGAAGAGAGAAGTTGCCCCCTTGGGAACCATCAGAGAGTACAAACAAGGCAGGCACCTCTAGATTGGGATCAAGGGGTGCTAAGAGCCTAACTTCCAGAGCTTTGGTGTGTACATGGAACATGGCTGTGTATGCATGAGCGTGTTCGTGTATGTGTGTGCACGTGTGTATGCATTCATGTGTGTATGGATATGTGGGCATACATGTGTGTGTACACGTGTGTATGCACATGTGAGCATGTGTGTGTATATGTGTGTGCATGTGCGTGTTCATGTGTGCATGGATATGTGTGTACACATGTGTGTGCATGTGTGTATGCATGTGTATATGCATGCATGTGTGGACATATGTGTGTGCATGCATGTGACTGTGTGTGGATGCATGTGTGGATGCATGCATGCGTGTGTGTGTGTGTGTGTGTGTGTGTGTGTGTGTGTATGTGTGTGTTTACAGGATTCTGAGGGCTTCTCAACTCCGGTCTTGGCCACACCCCTGGCTGTCCTTTTCTGCTGCTGACCAAGTGAGTTGTAGGTGGGAAGTGCTGTGATAGAGGCAGGGAACAGGAGATCTGGAAGACATCCATCTTAGGCTGGCTGTACTCACAGGGTTAACAAAGTCAGAATATTTTTAAAAGCTGCGACTTCACCTCTTCACATCCTTGCAAGGAAGAGGTGACAGTCAGGGGAGTGAGAAGGGTCCCAGGGGAGCAAGATGGGACAGCGGGAAGTGAAAGTGCCAAAAGAACAGGTCCGTTCTGTTTCTTTGCTGGGCCCTAGAGCTCTATGTGCACCCCAGAGGGTGAAGGACAGTCATGGACTCCCAAGCTTTCAGACCCTGGAGGCATCTGAACAAAGGGCAGAATTCCACACTAAGTTTTGGCCCCTCAGATCAAGATTCAGGTCTTCAGAAGTCTGTCAAGGTTCATTAGCTAACAGAAAGGACCCTGGAAACAGAAAGAACCCAGTCTTGGAGACTGACTTTGGGTGAAAGGAGAAAATTTCCCACATATCAGGTGCTCTGCAGTTCCAGCCTGCACATTCCACCTTCAGGCCTTCCTTGTCCTGTTATCTAAGCCTCTGACCACCAGGGCCATCTGAATTGGCCTGAAACCAAGAAGAGAGCCTATATTACCCTGTGGTGCTTAGATAATTTATGTCTGCATTAACAGTCCACTTTGACTATGTAACTTTTAAATGTGATTTAAAAATCATACTCATATGCATTGGACAGAAAGGCATCCCAACTGTGATTTCTTCTTTCTTTCTTTCTGTCCCAGCCTCTGACTCCAGGGCTGAGGGAAAGGGTCCTGAACACATCTCCAACCGGTTTATTTATAATCCTCCCTTATTCTTGGTTTTTTGAGACAGGATATCAACTGGTGTTTTCCACACACTAACCTGCAAATTTCAGGGTGGCAAAGCCGAGAGCAGCT
Organism: Montemys delectorum; assembly: GCA_019843815.1. Lineage (NCBI taxonomy): Eukaryota > Metazoa > Chordata > Mammalia > Rodentia > Muridae > Montemys > Montemys delectorum. The sequence goes on from JADRCD010183225.1 coordinate 20,424, forward strand.
TGATGCAGCTGCCCCTCCCGGGAGTAGCATCATCTTGCAGCATCAGTCTCCTAAGGGCTCTCAGCCCAGCGCTAAGCGAGCTGCACATAAAGAGACAGGGGCAGGGCAAGGGGTGTGGCTTGGTGGTAAAGCATTTGTCTTGCATGCAGGATATCCTGGGTTTCAACCTCAGACTCTCAAAAGGTAAAAGACAACAAGGAGGCCATGATGAAGAGAGGGTAAGGGTCAGGATGGGGAAGGGACATGAACTGTGAGAAGCAAGATGAACATAGCCAAGGGGTGGAAGAACAGAAGGAAGTGGGGTGATCTAGGGGCCAGGCAACGCCTCTTGATCAGAGGAGTGTATGCTGAGAGGAACGTCTTGGAGGAAGAATCAGGCAGAGACTGGCCCTTCCTCCAGGAACAGAGCAAAGACACTGGAATGCTGCCATTCCTCAATACAGACAAGGACAATTCACTCCCTCTTCCACTGAGCCAGTTACTTGTGGGCTCTGAGTCACAGATAAGGTATAGGGAGAGAAAGCACTCTGGCTTTTTGCAAATCCTCTCATCTGCTACCTCTGGCGTGGTGGGTGGGACGAGGAAAGCCACATGAGAACCCTACCAACTCCCCAGCTCTCACTGATACAGGGGTTGCATCAGTGGGGTACAACCAGTTGAAGATGGCCCTGGGAAGTCCCAGAGGCATGGGAAGTCCGGAGCGCCTGCACTTCTGTGGGGCTCCACTCCTCACCTGATATTAGGTTAATTTCTCGAGAGCCAGAGAAACTGAGAGCATAGTGTGGTCTGAGGGACATGAACACCGCTGTGCCCCAAGCTGACCAGAGTCATTGTAGCACTAGGAGCCCAGGAGTGGCTCAACAGGCAGACAGTGTCTCTGGTGTGCATGTCTCCCTTGGGCCCAGGCAGCAGCTGGCAGATGGCTGCCTGGTGCCTAGGAGTCCAGGGATCTGATCCTGATCCTGGAGATTCCTGCTCCCAGGAGGAAAGTGAGAGGAAGATGGAGGCGGGGGTGGGGGACCGCTGCACCCCAGCTTGGAAAGTGAGTGCTAAGTGTGAGGTCTGATGAAAAGAGGTTCCGGCAGTCCCTACAGTGACAGTGTTCCTACCACACAACACAGCTTGGATCCATGGTCCTTTCATAGTCACTGGGTCGGTTATCAATCCCCGGGACAGGTGACACAGGCCTGTCCTTCTGGAAAAGCAGCTTGGCTTTCCAATCTGCATAGTCACTTGAGCCTGCTGTCCCTGGGGATCCTCCCTTTTGGAACTGACACCTAAGGATAGTTTGAGTTAGTAGATACAGTACACCTAAGGGGAGCCCGCTCACAGGCTGCGCTCTGAGATAGGCAGCAAAGAGGCCCTAGAGCAAGGAGATGGTAGTGTGGCCAGAGAAATAAGGTACCAGCAGTTGGATCTGGGATGCTAGGAGCTTTTATTTCCATGGCCTTCTCCCTCCCACTTTAGCCCCCCAGGTCACTACTCTGTCTACTCCTTGGCCCCAGCCTCTGCCTGGGGCTGCTATTCAGCTCCACCTTCAAAAGCAAGACCTTTTCCTTTATCCCCCAAACTCTTATCTACCGAGAGACTAGGGGGTCCTCACCCCACGTCCCCTGCTGGCTCCAACAAATCTGTTTCTCATAACCCTCATTTGCCTGCTCCAAGAACCTCCTAAGGCCTAATGTGCCAGTTGGCTCCACGCCCAGCACTTGATGTGTTCCTAGCAAGTTCCTTCCAATGGCAAGGGAAGCAGGCATCCTTGTGGGGTAGCTATATGGGAGCCCAGGGCCAGCCAGAGCTGCAGGAGGATGGCATGCCCTCCCTCACCTCCCCACTTAATCCACCCCCATCTGCTAAGCCTTAATTACCACAGAAGCAAACCTCAGAGCTAAGCCCTGGACTCGGAGCTGAGCATGGGCTTGGACCTGATGCTACACTATCTCTTAATGAGCTGCTCTGCCCTGTGGAGGGCAGGGGGGACCTGCTGGACAGCGTTATCTACCCTCTGCCAAATAGCTCTGGTCACTGTCCAGGCCTCTTCTCTCCAGTGGATAACCTTCACTTGACCTTTATGCGGGCCCTTCCTTCACCGCTGCACAAAGAGCCTCCTCAGTGACCAACCCTATCCCTGCCCATGGGGTTTGCAGCCTCCAGCTTCCGCTGCCTGGTGGATGTGGTCCCCGTGAAGAATGAGGACGGAGCTGTCATCATGTTCATTCTCAATTTCGAGGACCTGGCCCAGCTCCTGGCCAAGAGCAGCAGCCGCAGCCTGACCCAGCGTTTATTGTCACACAGCTTCCTGGGCTCTGGTGAGTGCTGTCAGTGGGTAACAGTAGTGGGGGTGGGGGATTCAAGACCACTCCCCCCATTCCTGGCTGCTCTGACCCTGACCCTGGTTTCAGAGGGCTCTCACAGCAGGCCAAGTGCACAGGGGCCTGGCCCAGGCAGGGGCAAGTACAGAACTGTCAGCCAGATTCCGCAGTTCACACTCAACTTCGTGGAGTTCAACCTGGAGAAGCACCGCTCAGGCTCCACCACAGAGATTGAGATCATCGCTCCCCACAAGGTGGTGGAACGGACACAGAATGTCACTGAAAAGGTCACCCAGGTATGGGTCTGCAGGACCGGAGTGGTGGTGGGCTATATCATACCCCCTGGGTCCCTTGGAACCTCAGCTCTTCTGAGGTCATGACTAAGCAGGGAGATGTGACTTGTCCAGAGTTCCCCTCACATCTTGGTCTGAGTCCCCAGCCTCCTCTTATACAGTTTGAGTCTGATTCTTAAGATGTGAAGGCCATACTTACCTGGCAGGGAGATACCATGACCACGAAGGTAGTTTTCCCAGGGCGAGGCTTATCCATTGCACTCCGGATGTGCTGACCCCTGAGATTTCCCCACATGTGGAAAACTCGACTGCATAATCTGTGGTAGTCGGGGGACTGCGTTCTCGCTCTCCTCTGTCAAGCAAATTGAAAAAAAAAAAAAAAAAA